>JAXIUW010199954.1:0-11504 GCA_035591015.1 Cephalothrix simula
CCTATCATAGCTTCTATTTCACCATATAGCCAATTCGTCATCCGTCATGTGAGCGTCACGCCCATTGGCGTATTTTTCAATTTACACTTACGAAGGTCCTTCCAGCGTCTACGGAGAGTCCTGCGGGCGTCCTTTTAACGTATTGGAAGACAGTCATGTTTTCATTTTTATGAGTGCGTAAAAGGACGCCGGTTAAGTTTAAATGGGATTTAACCACAAAAATACGTTTTTTTCATTTTTCAGCTACATTGAACGAAAGCGTTTTCTAGAACGAACAGATATGCGTGAGTTTGAAAATGAAAAGAAAATTCGGCTTGGGACATCGAAAAGATGATGGCAGCTTATGTGAGTTCGGTACCTTTACTTATATTAACAGTCATAACCATGAACTGATCGAGGGTGCTAAAGTTAAAAATATCTGCAACTGATTCGATAAGAATCATTTCTAGATTATAGCTTGAAAGCACTTCATTAATGCGCTGGAGTTGACAACTCTATGATGGTGTTTGGTGTGTAAACAAAATTAACACTAATGTAACTACATGTATGTAAATAAATGATTTTACAGTAATCGGGTATTGAGCTACTCTTTGAAGTGCTGTATCAGAATATTTGAGGATTTTAATTTTTTTGGTATGGAAACTGTGAGAATAATAAATATTCTCAATAAACGACTAATGAACAACGAAAGAACTTCGTTTTCAAAGGCTAAGGTGCTTGTGTGCTCGTCAAATACAAAAATTTTTGTATTGCAACTAATCCTTGTCAGCTGTTAAGCTATATCGTAGCTAGCGGTAAATACTAGGATCTTCCCTATTCTGATATACTACTTCAAGGCTAACCTGGAACTGTGGAAATTTGATCAATTCAGTTCCCATTTCCCAAATATTTTGTATTGTACTACATAAAACTCCGGAATTAATTGTTCAAAGTGCCGCCGAATCCGCGATTGCCTATGTAAATCTGTGTAAATTTCAAAATTTGTAATAAAAAGATTACGTCTTCCCATTTCCAGAATGAAAATTTTGTGTAAATTCAGGTAAATTGAGCTTTCTAGCTTACTAGATAGAATTAGAGGAAAATGACGATTTATTCTATTAATGGAAACTTTATTGCATTTACATGGGCAATATAGCGGAACTTTATTATTTCTACGTTTTTGATAATCAAGTGCGGTATGTAGTACAATACCAAATTTTCCTCCAGCCAAGTATTTAAAGATGATCGTTCGCGATTTACGCACCACGAGAAATGTGCAATTATTGCACTCCAAAAGCAGAATCAGTGAATGAATACCAAATCTAGTGAATTTGTTGATGTCATGCTAAGTACGTATCAAATATTTGAATAACGAAAAACAATATCAATATAGTTAAAATTTATTCATGACGTAATACTTCTTTATATACAATATATCATACATTTGGTCCATATAATATTGAAATACAAATGGTATATATTCATTCCAATTAGAATAAAATGGCATTTATATTAGATAAAAACAATTAAATTGAATGCTAATTATAAAACAAGCACATTTTAAAAAACCTCACTCAATACACAGGGTGCTGAAATGCTAATTGCACCACCACTCCCAATCGGTGGGAGCAAGAATGGATTCAATTCTTGGTGGGAGTAGACTACGCCTTTTTGAGCCACCCTGTATTGAATATATCAAACTACGCCTTTTTGAGCCACCCTGTATTGAATATATCAAAGCACTCAAACTCATTCAAAAATGGCATTAGTTTGAGACTAATAATTATTGCATGGTGGGAGTGGATGGACAAGAACTGACCTTATTTAATGGCCATTGGTACACGGGTGTCCAGGAGGGTAAAAAAGATACAAATAATATACCATGGCTGAAACTTTATAATTAGATACTGATGACCTTCCTCTGAAGCACACTTAACTCGAGTTAGAAATTTTTCGTACTCGCCGTTTTTGAGCTTGCGCGTGCGCTAGCGCAAGAAATTCAACTTGCCCAAAACATAACATGTCATTCGACTAATTGGGTCACCAATTGTCTATTTAATCGTAATAGATTTTTATTCCCTAATCCGAACCCTTTTCGAGATAATTAGCGGCTGAAAAAGTCGATTTTCGGAATTTAAATCGCTACTATCTCAAAAGATTATGGCATATAAATGTACTACAGACAGATAGAAATATGCTCCCTAGTCTGTTGGCATGGTTTTTTCCAAGTTTTTGCATCAAAACATAGACATGTCGGAAAAAGCGAAAAAGCTGCGCAAAATAATGAGAAAATGCTTTAACAGGGTAAAACTCGGAGAAAACCATGGCAATAGACTAATAGGGGTCATGTTTCTATCTTACCATAATGCATTTATATGGCCTTAACCTATTTGCTTTTGAGATACAAGTCGATTTTCGGAATTCTCGGAAAAGGGTTCGGTTTAGGGCATACTTTATTAAGAGCATTTATTAAGCATGCATGTTTTAATTTTACGCAAGTTGAATGTCTTGCGCATGCGCTTCCTCAAAAACTATGAGTGCGAAAAATTTCAACTCGAGTACACAATGTTAATGCCTAATTCCAAGGTTTTTTTAAAAATACATTTCATGATATTAACAGAATAAAACAAAAAAATATGGCGTCGAATTATGTCATTTATGGTTAGTAATTGGTCTGTAATGATGGAATGTAAAATACCAAATATTGCTTTAAGAGTAAAAAATAACGGAAACTTTTCAAATAATTTAGTCATACTTGATTTAAATTTTTATATTTTTTATATTTAATCTAAATTTTTATATTTTTATATTTAATTTAAATTTTTATTTCATTTTTTGATTTAATTAAAATCAAATGGAAACCAGTCTATATTCAATTTTTGTTAATTTACTACGTCACGAAGTCGTTAGCACAAATTGCTATTCAATTTCATGTATGACTATCCCATACGTTCACAATACAAAAATAATTCATTCATATTTTATATGAATCATACATGTGAATAAAATGAATACAAATTTAGTCGGAAAATAAGAAGGTAAAAATAACCCATTAAAATTGAACTATTTTGGTGACATTAATATTCTATTTGAAATTAAAAAAGGTCGTTATTCATTCAAGATTTTTGAAGTGTTTAGACACTGTGTTATAAAAGATATATATTGAAAACTGTTTACAAACTGTTTTTAATATCACTGCATACTACACGTAAAAAAGTTTTGACTTGTTTTATTCATTAACTGGTTACGAAATCGAAAGAAAGTGACCCAAAACCCATCAGAAACGTCAAAAATATTTAATCTAAAAAGCAAAAATTGTTTAATTTGACTTTGCCATGTTCCCATTTAATAATCGTCAATAACCATTATTGCTCTAACGTATAAAACTTTGGGGTGGGTTAGGGAAAAAGATTATTCCTTTGACTCGGTTTAGTTTTACGGATGTTTTCGTGATAAAAATTATGAAAAGGATAAGGCATCATAAGATTGAAATCAAACGTTTTGAAGTTGTCCAATACTTGGTTTTGCAGATTCTGATGGGATTTCTCAAAAGTATATTGCTATGTGCAAGTCTCACTTGTACAAAATGGTAGAAAAGCCAAACCAGCCTTGGCCAAGAGGTTTGATGTTGTCTGTCCACCTTTAATTCATCAAGGTGAATGAGTGAACTAAGCTTGGATAGTCAGATAATTACACATCAAACCCGTTGGCCAAGGATTAAAGCCTTTTACGTGAAAAATACATGCATACCACAGATTATGGTCGTGTTCGAATTATAAAATTATGAAGCAGCCGCTTGTTGGATTGCAGCAGAAAGATCTTGAACTGCATGGGATACTGCGACTACTTGATCAACCATATCTTGGACTGCAGCTACCTGTGGGTGATTTAAAGCTGCTGTTTTTGTTGCCACAACCGTTGATTTTAAACAGTTACATAAATGATTAGCACCTAACATGATTTTATTTTTCACTTCCTGATTTTCAAGTCCACGTTGAAGTGTGTCACCAATATAAACTATTTTGTGTCCTTGCAAAACAACGTATTTGCTGTGAGCAACGAATACTTTTGGTGGATGATTACTTTCAATACAATTTAAAAATGCTTCGATTGCATTTTTCAACATGTCATTATGGTTATGCACCTGGGCTGCATAAAATAATAATAATTGTTTATCTTTAGTGGTGAGCTCAGTTGATAATTTTAGTTCTTCCGGAATTTGGAACCCACTGGCATTAGTATGGACCGTTTTTTCAGATTCAAGTTCTATTTCTTTTAGTTTAGCTTTTTGGTCGTCAGTTAATTTTTCGTTAAGCACATCACGTTCTTGCTGACTAATAAGTCCAGATTTGAGATTAACCTTTTTCTGCCTCGCAGCTAATTTATCCTTGCTTTGAAATTGAATGTAATCGTAATCGTCCAACCACTCACGCGTATCATTAGCATAATCATTATCATCTTCATTTTCATCGATTACGTTTTCTTTCTGCGTTTTTCGTAATCGGGGATACTCGTCCTTATCCTCAAATTCATTGGAACGAGGTTGCATTTGCGGGAAAGAATTTGGAACTGTCGGAAGAGGACGCTGATGTGAGGGTGGCGACGGTAGAGGCCTAGTTTGTATTGCACCAGAACTATCAACATTACCAAGCGTCTTTGCCCTAGGTCTGCTTGGTGCTGGTGGAGGCTTACGCTCTGCAATTGTCTCTAATTTATTTTTAGGTAGTCTCTCGGCTCGCCTAAACAGAAGCGCCGCGTTTCCTTGAATTATAGATACTAAAGTAGACATATCCATACTGACATCACGCGCTGTATTAATTATGCCCCCTAAATTATCACCGTGACCAGAAGTTTCAATAGATTCAGCAGTAAGATAGCTAATGTGCCAATTAATATCCTCTAAATAACGTATATAATTGTCAATATTCTGTAAAGCAACCTGCAGTGGCTGAAGCGACCGCGTAAGTTTTGACATTAAGCGCTTGTCTTCCGCTCGGTATGAATTAGCTAAAGCCCCTTGTGCAAGTCCAATAAACCTTTTTAAAGCAGATACAAATTCAAAACATGCTTTCTTGATTTCGTAGATATTTGAAATCAAGCTTTCCTTGGTTCGCCAAGAATTATTTACAAAACTTAAAATTTTTGAAACAGCACCACCTAGTTCTTGTTGATAGATGATTAATTGTTCCATTGCAGAATCAAGATCAAGATTCAGTTCCTCGTACGGTAATTGTGAAACGTTTGAATTACGCGAGTCAACACTCGATGTTGACAGCCGTTTTAATCGCGAATCTAACGCATCTATTGAACTAAAAGAATCAGTTTTCGACAACGGAACATCCTTTGTCACTTGCGGAGGAATGTCATACACAGGCCCTCCTTTACGGCCCGCTTTTGTATCCAACGAATAAGTCGAAGGTCCTGGTGTATCATAGATATCCCTCTCAGACAAAGGGATATCATAGTTCATTTCACAACCATCTGGCTCTGCATAATCATTATCGTCCTGAGGGCGGTCATAAAGATCATTATCTGGGCTCGATTTTCTCGGCACATCGTACGAGTCCTGCTCACTTAATTTAGTCGCTGATGGCATATCATAAATCCCAGAATCTATGCACTTGGTTTGTTGCGATATTAATTTATCACTTTTCTTTGTTTGCGGAGATAGCCACCGCGGTGGATGTTTATCAGGGCTAAGTCTTTTAAAAGGCCTTGGCACTGGCGGAACATCATATAAGTCGTGTGTGCTGACATCAGCAGACGAACGCGCGGATAGACTAGGTGATGCGGACGTATGATAACTGGCAATAGAAGCACTGGTTGACATCCCTGATTGCATAGATATGTTGGAGGCAATACTAGACCGATCTGATGTTGAGTCATAACCTTCAGAGTTCCGACTAGGAGGTGATACTGGGACATCATAAGTACTTAGCTCGTCAAGTTGTTGTTTTGGTGACTCCGGAGAGTCGTATAAACTGCACTCCAAGACTGCAGGTCCAGCATTGTCTACTTTAACTGACCGAGGAGTAGTAGGTGTGTCATATGTTTTTTCATCATCTTCTGTTGGTGTTTGAGGGACATCATAAAGGTCCTTGTTATCTTGAGGCCTCTGAGGGGGGTAATCGTAGACTGGGGTCCTTAAATTTTCAGGTGTTTCAAAATTGAATACTTGATTCCTCTGGTCCTGTGGAATGACCTGAAAAATACGTTTTTAAAGTCAATTAATTGTTATGGCATTGCACTTTTACGAGAAAGGGAGTAAAAATGTTTTAATTTCGGCAGCTGCCCTCTTTAGACCAAACACTCTAAATATTATTTTAAAAAATAACGTAGATGAATATTTGAGTCAAGACTCTTATCAAAAAATAAGCATGCTTATGTTTAAGGAAGGTATTCACTTAATAAGTTGACAAAACACTGTGGGAATCTTGAAAGTTTTAATGATCTACGTGATTGTATCTGTACAAAATTGTATATGATTTTCCATCCCTGATGGTAGTCTACGTATTGGAAAGAAATAACTCAAATTTTACGAATGGGTATTTTAATTTGCAACTACGAAAAAATTGCTGGTATGCATAGTTCCGATTTACATAGGTGAATGACCGCTGTCTTCAAAAAAGCAACCGAGGAATCTTACAAAAACTATATAACGATTATAAATACAAGAAATTTAGATTTAATTACCGATATTTTTAATCCTAAAGTATTATCCATGTAGAATTTGCGAAATCTTTTCGAATATGTAGTCTAAAATGATGTAGTGGATCATATCTTAGGCGCTAGATCTACTCATATCTGTAAACATTTCGTTTTTTAATAGTCAAGATCTGTAAACAATCCGCTTTAAAATACGGTGCAAAATAGTGTTTCTAATACACAACTCAAATATGTTGCTATTTTAAAATTCTTGGTTTAAAAAGCGTTCATGAAACTCTTTCAATTTTTTGGACGAGGTCATCTGGTAATAATATACAAACGAAAACCCAATTGCTTTTGCAAAACTTTGTACTCGGTTGTTAGCCGGTACAATTTTGGTACAAAATTTCATTGCCCAAATAAACTTTAGATGCGCCTCTGAGATAAAAGAAATTACCACATAGAATGATGTTACCTCAATGAACTTTGATGAAAATTGAAAACCAATTTCTTCGTTAATTGACGTTTTCTGTGTACTTATCGGAGTACTAATTGGTTCAGATTTGATGATAATTTGGCTCTATTTTGTTTTGATCATTTCGATCATTAATTGTATAAAACTGAATTCTCCCAACTATGTTTCAAAAAATTAACTGTTCTAGACCAGACGGAATTAGAAGTTTCATTAACTTTAACGCAACTTTATATCACCTCTGAAGTCTGAAATGATTCTGAATTGCAATGCTGATAGGATTATCGATCATTACAAAAGCACATCACCTAAAAGCGATCGTGTACGGAACGTCTGAGATGTACAAAGTGCCTATGATCTGCTTTTGATCATTACTATACCGCTGAAGATCTTTAAAAAATGCACATTCATCTGGGATTCGTAAAACATTATAAACATTTAGTTAACAAAATTTTCTGAATTAAAATTTACAAAGAAAAGAATGCAGGATCAGTAGAAGATTTATGTAAAAATTGGTGTAGATTGTAAATTTTCTTTTAAAAAATAATGGAATGATGAGTGATGGTTTATTATATGAACCACTGAGCATAAAAATTAACCAAGATCAAAAATAGAATAAGTTACAATTTATCGTCTGTTTTAATGTCATACGATAAAACCTTTGAAATAAGGTAAAAACAGTGACAGATGGAACAGACAGGGTTTACGAGGTAAAAAGACCGATTAGTAATCCACATTTAACGACCTTTCTTAATCCTTTCTTTGATTAGAAGTCGATAAGATAAAAACGTTATAATGGCTCAGCCATACCCTTGATGACGTCACTAGGTTATGGTATTATGGCCTCAACTCCCTCCTAAAATAAAATTATATTTAAAACAATTCAAATTTGAATCTAAATATCAAGAGCTTCAAATGACTAATTGAAATTGCAGTAAACCATTAAACCGAGCGCATTAAACTGCAAAATAATGATACACATAGGACATTATCAATAATGCAAAATAAATCTATATGCAAACTAAAATACATTGTTATTGTAAATGAACACTCTAAAGACCAATTCAGTAGCGTTACCAAACTTCAATGTATCACAGTAATGTCCCTTAAGCCGTAAAAATGTTTGGTATGGAATGGTCGCCAAGGGTTGCCGATTTTGAGAATAAATCAGCTGATGTCCAGTTTAGTGAGTTATGCGCATGCGCGGTGCTGAAAATAGTCCTGCGACTGCGCAAGTCAAAAATGTATCAGCGAAAACTATATTTCTATGTTTCCGAATGTCAGTAATAGTTAATACTAATTGAAGGTCTAATACAATATATATAACGCACTCTGTGGTGGTTGATACGAATTATATCACGTGTGTTCTGGTGTATAACTGAAAAAAGCACGAAGGGCTTGGCCCCGAGTGCTTTTTTAGTTAGGGACCCGAACGCGAGTGATATTATCGGGCCACCACAGAGTGTGTTATAGATTGTATCTAATATCTTTTGTTTCCGCTAAACAGAAGAGCTGTCGGCGTAGTATTAGTAATAATATTGATTTTGTTGTATTACACTAGTGGAATATCAAGCTGATACTACATGACAATGAACATTGGTAAAAGATTACACGTATTAAATACAATGGTTTTTTCATTCATAAATAACTCGCGCTTCAATATTGCATAGCAATACCCCAGACCTATTTTGAGCACTGCGCAAAAGCCTAATATTTCGATCAACCAATTTTTTCGATTTCGATTTTCTTCCCGGGTTTTTTTCTTTACAGGATAGGAGACAACAAGAAGCCCAAGCTGAGCCTAAGCGAAAATTTTTTCAGTATTATCACATGCGGAACAAAACTAGTTCCATCCCGGACCAAGTTAAATGTTTCTTGTTAAAATTACGGGGGGAAATGCCCATACATGGAAATCTTTTAAACCAAAATGAAATACTACAATTCCAAAAATAAGAAAAAATGTTTTTTAGTGACAGTCGACCCTCTGACCGTACATTTCCAACTATAAGTACTTATTTATATCAATATTTACCCAGGGAAATCTTCATACTGTTCAATTACTAAAATGGTCCCTGAAGAGCAAGGAAATAACATCATTTAAAAAAATTCGATCCCCTTTTACCCCCTGGGTGACAAAAGACACATCAAAATCCCACTTGTACATCGCAACCTGATACGGGAACTTGTCAAGTTGTCGGTGAGAAGAATTTTCTATTTTGTTAGAAAACATACATCGGTGAAATTTGAAACCAAACATCAATAACTTGGCCAATATGATCGTCAAGATTAGAGCTAAAACGATGGCTAAATAGTAATTGATGAGGATGAAATATGTAGTTTTGCGCTTTAGATTTGACTCAGTCACCGAGCCAATGAAATTGCCCCCAAATCCTTAGGATCCATTTGTAGAATTGCTGTTCAGTTCCTCCTTTATGAAACGTTAGACTTGTTGATGCATAAATGTCATACATGTATATAACGTACTTTACATTTGACATCCCTAATTTGTATTTGGAATAACAAATGCACTGGCAAAGAAGACCACAAAATTTCCAGTCGTGTGTCGGAATCGAACCCCCGACCTCCGGCAACTTCACCTTGCACACAACGAGAAACGCTCAAACCGACTGAGCTAAGCTGGACAATTCGATAGACAGACTTATAGCTTCTCTCGACAGAGTTATAACCTCTCTCGAATGGTGGCTAAAGTGTCCTCTTCGTAGTATAAATAATCGTATACTGTACAGAAAATCAATTGACACTGGCAACCGGCTTCTACCGTCCGGCCTTTCTATTCTAAATATCAGAGGACGTGATGCCAACCGGTGTGAAAGGGATTTTACTCCCTCACGGATACCTGTCATGGCTGTATACTTGTATTGTGTAGACGAAAGAAGCCCAGGGATGAAAGTTTCCTAAAGAATCATAGAATGAATGTCCTAAGTTCAGAGTATGACACGTTATACGAAAAAAATCCCGACGGATTATAAATGATCCCTGCCCACATCGGAAGAAATTGGCGCACTGATTGGCAGAATCAGAGGCTTATATTTCTATATACATGTGGGCCTCTGGCAGAATACACATTGTATATTTATCAAAAGGCAGGCTGGAACTCTGAATTTCACAATCGAAGCCTGGTTGCCATTGGCCAAAAAACAAAGTTATGACTCTGCCCCTGTACTTAAAATTTTAGGCATAAAGCTATGTCAGAACTCATGATATATCATGAGTTCTGGCTATGTTTTATGCCAGGTTTGACTATACGGCAAAGTTTGTCATATAGTCAAACCTATGGCATAAAAACATTCAGGCAAAGTTTGCCATATGGTCAAACCTATGGCATAAAAGTAAAACATTCAGGCAAAGCCTCGGGCAGAACTCTGCCATAGAAACGTACTACTTATACTGAATATGAATGGTCAGGACCCTGAAGTTGCATGATTGTTTTTCTGTGAAAAAAACTAGTTTAAGTATGGAACAGTAGACGCTGATGAAAGCCTGGGGCTATTGAACACCTTGATAGTGCACTCATGGTGCATGAGATTCTATCGTTTGTGGCATAAAGTAATTTCTCAGCAAATAGCTATACATAACAAAATATTTTGGAGGAGAAAATCAAAAATTCAGCACTCCTCTTAAAGATCAACAGGCACGATTATTAAGTACAAGTGCTATTCAAGATAAGTGCCACTCTGAGCGACAGCAGAGTACTATTATCTTCCCAAACAAGACTCAATGATGGCATAGCAAAGGAGTCCTGGGGTTGGAGTTGTGGTAACAAGTAACGATTTTTACATCTTAAAAAATATGAGTCACATGTATCAGATAGCATCAATATCAAATTATCAGCACCAACAACACCACTGAAGACAAAGCCTTTAAAGTACAAGTACAATGCCAATATTAAAATATACAAGTACATGTACATGTATCTATCTTAAAATTCTGATAATTACAAATTTTAATCAATTTTACTCGTCAGACGATTGACAACATCTAAGTTCTGATTATTTTTTATGGATTCACAGATATTGATGCATATAGGAGGAATTGAAAAACTCATGGAAGAAGACTCGCGTGACCTCAACGCCGGTAATTCCCTTATTTTGTTTCCAATAGCAGCCAATGCTTTTTACGAGAGCAAAAGGACGATAGCCCGAGAGTCCGAGAGAAAAAACGAGATATCGAGTTAGCGAAGAACTGGAAAGGAACATTCCTGAAGGAAGAACATTGACTAATGTGACGAAGTACACGAACCCATTCTCGATGCTTAAAAAAACTGGAACAGCGATAACTGCATGCGGTTGGGCAAAACGACCTCGAACGATCATTAAAGGGAGAGCGATGGCGGGACCCGATGTTCACTTGTTTTATAATTTTAGACTGGCAGTTCCGCCCTGCCCTA
>JAXIUW010200065.1:0-11501 GCA_035591015.1 Cephalothrix simula
TCGGTCCAATAAAAACTTTGGTCAAAACTGCGGGCCTTGAAAATCCATATTTTTCAACTACCTAGTATTATTGTTATATTATTGCCTCTCATAAAATGTGATAAAATGTATTTTTGTTAATAAAACAGGGTGGCCACTCGCCTGGTGTTCCTGGAAATCAGGGAATTTTAATTTGGCTTCAAAGGTCAGGGAATTTTTATTCTTCAAGGGTTTCCGCAATAAATTTTTGTCGCTTTACACATAAAAATATTTGCGGTTATTAATGTCGCTTTACGCATAAAAAATCTTTGCGGTTATCATAAATTTATGTCACTTTTGAATACATGTATTTTCAAATTGTTTGCTAAAAAGTTGCTTGAAAAAGGTCAGGGAAATTTTTCAGTCCTGGAAATCAGGGAAAAGTCAGGGAAAATGAAAATCTTGTAACAGTGGCCAGCCAGTGAAATTTTACATTGGTACCTTGGGTGTGTTAAAGTCAGAGATTTTCCGAGAAAACCTAAATTGGAAAAGAGTCGTCTAACAATCCAAACCCTCCATTGTAATAATAGCATGATTACCAGTTTCATAATCACCTGAAGACTTTGGATTCAAAATCTTGCTTGGTGTATTATAACGTATCCGGTTTCTTCTATATTGCTTATACATTATAAATGTCCAAAGTGGTCTAGGTATAACGTTCAATGTATCCTCTTCTCCTCGAAGCTATACCTTTTACCACGATGACATAATGAAAGACACAATGTACGTGTGCCTATATGAATTAGATGTAAACCTACAATGAAATGCACCTATCAGTGGAAGTACCATAATCTAATGACAACAAGTCCCCGTCGGGATTCGAACTCGTGCCCTCTGGTACCATCCGCCTAGCACACGACGAACAGCGCCTTAACCGACTGAGCCACTGGGCCATTTCATTGTTTGTTAATATCTAATTCATACAGGTACGTACATTGTCTTTCATATATAATAACACACCCTTTGTACTACCATTTGTTGTATTACATAACAAAACATATAAATATTGAAACTTTTATTTCGTTAACAATTACTGTTAACTTTTTTCATTTCAAAAAAATTGATTATATGTAATAAAATTCAAAAGAGCAATGATCAGAATAGTCTTTTTAAAGGGTAGTTGATCTCCGATGTGCACGGAGCTGAGATACGATTGGAATAACTTCTTTTAGAATCTGATTTTTTTTCAAACTACTCAAGCATTTCCCGTTGATATTTTTCAGCTGTTTATGTCATCCAAAAATAACTGGAGAATAGTTTTCGGCTTAGCGTTCAAAACGGGTCAAGTCCATCTATTGTTTGGAGTAAATACTGATTTAATTAATTTTTCAATTACTTGCTAGGGAATGATTTTAATTTCTCATTATTTATCACTCTAACTTAGTACGAAATAATGAGAAATTAAAATCATGCCTATATTGGTTGAAAAATTAATTAAATCGGGATTTACTCAAAGATCCGATAGACTTAACCCATTTGAACGCAAATTCTTCCGGGGGTCATTCTTTGTCATAACTTGCCATACTTTGTCGAGTTGTCGACGTGTCGACTATATTTGAAATCGATACAGCTTATAGATTGGAAAAGCATTATTTTTCATATTTCTTGCAAAAAGCTTTGTGCATTCGAAAATCGTATAAAATTTTCAAAATATAACCATTTTTCAATAAGCCAAAGAATATCAGGGATTATTAACCAATGTGAATATTTATGACAACGATGGGTGGTAGTATTTTTATTATGTCGGTCAAATATTTGTGATATTGGTTGATAAAGCAGTTATTCGACGTTTCTTCGTGCAATGAACAGTTATTTTACCTCGGCAAAGCGTCGAATAAATGTATGTTACACATTTCAGATTAGGTTTTCAATTTAATAAAAAATCACTATAGAATTTAATGATGGACGCAAGAACCCTAAAATGTTGAAAAAATGATGATGAAGATGAGGCTTCAACATTCCATCAAAAAGATAAGCAGGATGAGGAAGGATGCTGAGGCAACTTCCTTATAAACCTTGGTATCCTTTGTTGAGGACTACTAAGACTATTTCTGCATCTGAATATGTGTAATTCTGTGGTTTATTGAAAATTTGTTATATTTTGAAAATTTTATATGGTTTTCAACTTTTTGCGTAACTTATTTAGAAAAAGTTGACACATCGACAACTAGTCAAAATTTATTGAGTCAGAGAATTGGTAACCATTATAAACTGCATTTTGATTTTTTCATCTTTTAAATATCTTGATATTTTTACTATAAGAAATGTAAACAGTTTGAAAAAATTAATATTTATAGACTTTTTTCTCGCCTTAAGGGTAGTATTGATGTCAAAATAAATTGCATACGAACAACTGGGATAATTTGATACGAAATCCAATAATCCTTCTATATATTATACAATAAAGATGATATTGAGGATCGTTTGTTTTTTTGTCGAAATTGCAGGTGATTAGGTATTTGTCAATATGCTCTGTGGCTCTCAAACGTGCCTTACGCTAAATATCAAGCTTCATGAGCTTGAGTTTCGCGGATAACTTTCCTGTAAATCTTGATGAT
The DNA here is from genome assembly GCA_035591015.1 of Cephalothrix simula. Classification (NCBI taxonomy): domain Eukaryota; kingdom Metazoa; phylum Nemertea; class Palaeonemertea; order Archinemertea; family Cephalotrichidae; genus Cephalothrix; species Cephalothrix simula. The sequence goes on from JAXIUW010200065.1 coordinate 2,577, forward strand.
TGCGCCTGCGCGAAGTTAACGAAACTATCGCCAACTTCCACAGCAGTTTAGTTCGGATACGGCCAAAGCGATGCTATTAAGTTGACGGTCGGATTATTGTCGTCGGCTTTGATATTAGGATTAGTTTGTAATTGTGAAGACCACTAATAGTTGGTGAGTTATTAAAGGATTATCTCAGATTTTTCTATTGAATTAATCGGAATTTTTTAGATTGACAAATTAAAAAATTATTTGTTAGAATAAGTTATTTATTTGTTACTACTTTGTAAAAAAAATTTTATTACTGTATAATATTAAAGTTACTACCTGTATTATTGATTTTTTCTATATAATTTTTTTAACATATTAAGTATTATTATTAATAGTAAATTGATTATAATAGTAATTTATGTAGTATATTTAATATGTACAGTATATCAGAACTATGCGGCATATAAAAACAGTTAGTATATCAGATATATGGATACTGTAAATTCCTCAGCCATATTATATATATACATATCATGCTAATAAAGTGTATCAGATTTTTACTGGTTGGAGTATAGTAGAAACTTTGCAGCATATTAAGATTCGTGCAGTGGGGGGGGGGGTGTTGTCAGATTAGTTCATACTCCGACGTCAGATTAGTGGAAATTGGTCAAATTCAGAGAATCACCCACCACCATAACTAGTCTGACATAAATCAAACTAATCTGACACTATCCGATGGACACCCTCCCTATAAGCTGACAAATTTTAACTAATCTGTTACCAAAAATAAAAATGACCCCATCCAATTTTTTTTGGTTGCGCACAACAACGAAATTTGTCGCGAAAGGAAAAAATTATAAAAATTTGTCGCGAAAGAAAAAAATTTCTCAAAATTAAGTCGCAAAAGAAAATATTTCAAAAAACAGAATTTTTACCCACTGTAGTCTGATATTTTGGTTATATTTCTAGTAAAATGTTGAAACACCCACCAATTAGCCTGACGTCAAACTAATTAATCTCTAAAATTCCCAAAACACCCACTTAGTCTTACGTCAGACTAGTTTCCTTCAGACCAGTCTTACGTCAGACTAGTTTCCTTCAGACCCAAAACACCCACCCACCCAGGTCGGAGTATGAAACTAAGCTGACAACCCCCACCCCTGTACACATACCTTTAAATAATAGTACAGAAAATATTTTCAGCTCGTAGGAAGTAAAGTCAACGATTTGAAGCTTGACGTAGTCGATAAAATTTAAATTCGTCGGTATAATTTAAAATCGGTGGAATATTTTATTCATTGATCGATTGAAAATTCTAAAATAAAGATCCGAAATTGTACCTCTTGCCTTGCCATAGAGATAGGGATCGGTTGACCAATGTATGGAAGACTTGAAAATTGAAAGTGGAAAACTTTGAGTAATTTCACTTGAATTTTCATTCTATTTGTGCAAGAAATCCTCTTTAGATCTCTTTACTTTTCCTCCATTTCCCACCGTTACCTTACAGGCATATTTTTAAGATTCTTAAATGGCTCATAAAGCAACTTAATAAGACGTGCCGCAAGGTAGAAAATGAATGAATTTGGTCCTTGATTACACAATTATTCACGCAACAAATCTATACGTTTTTTTATCATCATAGTCACTGTCAATGCCTAAAGCAGGTTTTTGGTAGACTTGAGAATGATTTGAAAATTGAAGATATTCTTCAGAACCTTGGGAGAATCCTTCTTGTGAGGATTATCCTCATGACGTCACAAAATTAAGTTTTCACATATTTGAGAAAATCTATTGGAATCGCTCAGTATTATTTTTTTCTCAAGTCCTTATATCTCAGGACCTGCTCGATAGATTTGTATGTAATTTATACATGTATGTGTTAGATGATGGTATGTAAGGTGCTGATAACTACCTTTTATTTTCATAACCCCCTTGGGCCGCCAGTGCGTTTAATGTGATTTTTCGTAAGCCGTTTTCAGTGAGCACTGCATAAACCGTTTTCAGTGAGCACTGCACGTATCCTTTTGAAATGTAATACTGAATTAATTCTAACTTTTTTGTATAATAATGGTCTATATATAAAAGTTCATAATTTTGCCGCTAGGTGGCTTAGAAATTTTTCACAAAAACCTTAATATAATTTGTAATATAGGTCACCAAATTTATTAAATGTACAAAAAAACATGCATATGACATTTCACTACTCTCAATTCTCCATCGATCTATCGAGGCAGATTTTTGAATTAGGTCACGGGTTCACCGCTGTTTTTTGTAGTACAGTAGTATTTCGCTATAGTTGGTTTTATTATACGTCATCAAAATGGCGTCCATGACATCAAAGGTTGTTATTTTTATAATCAAAATGACCCTTATTAACTATGAATTTTGCGCTGAGTTTATTCCCACCAACCATCTGCTACCAGTTTTGCTTAGAAGGTGAAATTCACATTTTTACCTATCAATGAAAATACAGACCAAAGTTATTCCAAGACCTTTCCAAAAATGTATAGTTTTCCTATGTTAATGTTACAAATATACATAGATGACTGAGGTTAGGGCCAGTGCTTTTTTGTTACGCATCCGAAATTATTCCGGAAAATTGTGTACTTTTGATTACTCGATCGCTGAAAATATTTTGATCATCATTTAAACCCCAACATTTATTGATTAGTTTTTCCATCCTAATTATACAAGGTAATAATTTTAAATGCCACATTTGATTTTATTATTTTATTTTCTTACAATTTAGTAATAATGCTAATAACAAAACATCATTTTTAACAAGTCACGCTTGGTTGCCTCATTTTTAAACCAAAACTATTTTGAGGCTCCCCCAAATGGCTGCCATCTTGGATGCCAAAACTATAACAGCTTTTTTCATGCCCCGTTTTGAAAATCGATTTCTAATTTTAAGTTCCTGTATACACAAATAATTAACTGCTCTTTTCGCTTACTCCAATTATTCTTAATTATTAATGGATTAAATTTTACTATTCAATTTTTGCGTTAATATATTTTTATTGCTGAATTTTATATTATATATTGATGAATGATGAATTTTCTTTCAAAAATGTAAAGCCTCACGCTACCGTAGTGTAATAGTCTAAGTTATTAATTTAGTGACTTCAAACTGATGGATAGGACTTCTGAGAGAAATTTTATTTCACCTGAACGCGTTTCATTTATCTTTCGTTTAAACTAAAGGGATAGTGAGCATGTCATTTAGACATTTTAAAGCTTGAATTCAAGAGATCTGAAGGCAGCAAAAGTGAATTATGAAAAGTAAATTGAATTTTCGACAAATCGGAAATAGCGAGAATGAGGTCGAAGCAAAATTCGATTCGAGAACATTTTTCATCTTCTCGAAATATTTTGATTTACATTTAGCGCTAGACATTTTATCTTAATCGCTTCTTAAGATTTTGATGTCGGGCCAGTCGGGGTTCCTTAATGATTTAAACCCTTATTTTACCCATATTACGAGGAATTCTATGAAATATTAAAAGACTGGTTTGATTATTTGAGGGTCTGTAGAAGGACGTCACCCGCTATTACAACTTGCAAAATCCTACCGCAAAAGATTCCTTTAGGAAATTGTTGATTTCACCTCCCGAATCCGTGATCCACTCTTGTTTTGCCCTCGGGTTCCTTATTGGCAATCAGCTCCAATTAATTTCTGGTGCACACCGACACACCCTCTTGAAGTCTAATTGTCATCTTATATGTTTGAGTTTTATGAAAGTTCTACGTTTTTGATGTCAACTTCAGCATTTGTGCTAAATGATATCGCAAGCAATTACTATTGTTTTATTAGAGATAATTTTTTGAAAAAATTTTAAGATCAGATAACCTGTCTATTACATTATTATGATTCAGACTGACGCAATGGTAGCCAAAAATAATCCTTTGAAACTTCACTCGATGAAATAATACTAGTGGCCTTTGCCATTAAAAAAGTAAAATAGCGCTAGTGGCTAACCTTTGATTGCAGATTTTTATCTAATATAACTGCCAATCAAAAGTACTGTATCTGAAAAATTATATTTTTTTCTAGAAAGAGCTAAAAAGCCATTTATTGATAATTTTATCAAGGTTCTTCATTGCTTTTTTACTTCAAACACTTTGTCAAAGAAATAGCAATATGATTCTTAATCTTAAAGCATATTTTCCCGTGTTACTTTTTCAGTTTTGATGAGTCTAAAATCTAAATTAAAGATCTTGAATTATTTTATCAGAGAGATGCTTGTGATTCCATTTTGTTCTATTCCTATCATCTTTAACACATAAGAACTTTATGCAAAAAATTGAGTAGTAATAGCCCTTGGTTCTACTACATATTACTAAAACTTTTGTTATTTAATTGTTTCCTCCGCTGCCCGCTAGGTGCGTTTCAAGAGTTCGTTTCATTTTTAATCAATCATTTTCTTATGTTGAACATTCATAATATGTAATTTCTTCTGAAGATTGATGACGCAAAATAGCGTCCAGTTCATCTATGTTTTTTATGTAAGTTGTAATGATGACGTCATCTCACTAGCGAAATTGCGTCTTATCATCTTATGGGCGTTTTTTTTTAAATAATCTTGACTAATTTACGTAATGTTATTTGAGTTATCAAAATGCCACAATGAATATTGACTTGAGTCATTAGTCAATAATCGTTCTCCATCATCTTATATTACAACAATGTAACTGAAAAAGAAACTTGATATAGCCAATATTAGCCATTCATAAATAGAATTTTTTATGTAGTCCCCTCAGGGATTTTTGACCAGTTTAAAATTATAAAGTTATAAATTCATGGTTGTCGTACTAAATGGATTAGGCTTTTAATTTTTTGCAGTATCATGCAGTTTTTTCAGGAACTATGTGATTTGAGGCCTAGATACTCGGAACTCAGATAAATTGACTTCTAGCGTCTCATCTCCTAATGGAGTCATTATCTGGATCTGATTTCCTGCTGACTTCCATTTTCAAGCCTCCTGTCTTTTGCATCTTTTTAATTTCTCATTCTCAGTTTTCAAACTCATAGTCATGGCTAAAAGCATTGACATTAAATTCTCTTTAAAAAGTGACCCTATTACGCTTCAGGCGTTAACTCTTTTCAGACTTAATTACTAGTAATTAAAAATCCTTCATTTTAATGTCATTGAGTTTAGTAATTTTGTGTATGGATGAATTTTTATAAATTTTATTATTATATCTGAACTCTTACTCCTAAAATGACCTGGCATATTTTTTTTAATGGTATAGGTACCAACCAAACTCAATCCCTTATATCTTAATATCATGGTAATAATAATTTAACCTTCAGCTTCAGAGGAAAAATGCATGGGGCATTTGCTATTTGAGGTATTTTTTTCTACTTTTGCCATTTTTATCAAGAAATCTGAGCTCTCAAATCTTAATTTGTCAACTCTTGTCAAGAAATCTTGACTGGACTGGTTACTGGTTTGTTTAATGAAATTTCATTCTAATGGGTTAGCATAAGCACTTCATCACGTTTGATATTGAACTAAATATTCTATAGTGGTTGGCAAATTTGACTAAGAAAGCCATCACTAAATTACTTAGTGGTATGCCTCCCGCGAACGCCTCTATTTCGTCAAATGTTGTCTCCGCACTTAATTATTCTGAACTTATGCAACTAGGATATTGCAGTCAGTGATAATATTTACCTAATGAGTCGTCTTTTAAAATTTCAAATAAAAGCAATAGTTATATTTCCTTAATCCTGATTAATAATAAATAGAATGCAATCAATTTCAATTCAAGTTGTGTATTTGCTGTTGTGTGTTGTGTGTTTAGCATTGTTGTGGATTCAGCAGCCATGCTTAATTATCCAAGCAATTTTATTTTACTGGAACAAATCTTGGCTGAAATGATCTTTTCAGAAATTCATGGATTTCTGAATCTTTTGAAGTGTTAGCCTTCAGCTTTGATCATTAGATTTCAATTTTTACTAATTAGATGAGGTTCGGGGTAGAGAGTGGCATAAAATAAATGACTGTTGGCAGTGAATTTGTACTTCTTTTATGATCATGTTCAAACGACAATTTGGGTACATTAGGAAGGTACATTTCTTTAACCCCAAGGTATTTTGTTCCCAGTATCCATTTAAGTGTCGCTGAAACTGGCGATTTTCTTTTTCATCACCAATTTGTGGCATAATTACTTAAAAAGCTCGGTCAAAATTAAATTTAAGATGTTAAACTTTCTTAGTCACTTAAGAAAAACCAAGCCCAAGATACTAAATTTTATATTGCCCTCCAAAACCTAATTTTTTTGCCCTACTGGCTAAACCACTGATAAAATTAGTACATTTTAAAGGGAATGTTGAAGGTTTTTCCCTATTAGTAAAAATGTTCTCTCTTTTAGTTGTACCAAAAGTGCTGCATACTAATATCCTCCCGAGTTGATATTGGTTGCATTTTTGGTCTGCCTTTGATCAGGTGGCCTTCTCTATTTCTATTTAATTTGCTTCATAAGAAAGAAGTTCCCTCCTTTCTGAAATTGATTTATTAAATGTTATTTTCAATCATAGATCTCCCAACTTATCAATTATTTACCCTAAGTTCCATCTGCCCAACTTCCTTTTACCAATATTTTTTTGCAAAAATCGTAATAAAAGCTATTGGTTTATGCTTACTTCATCACTACCATTTCAGTAGAGACAGGTAGAGAGTATTTTTATGACACTAGTTGAAAGATGATGGAAAGAAAAAACGAAAAGATGAAAAAAATGAAGGACCAAGGAAAATGGTCTCGATCTACCATTGGAAGATCGGCTGGAAGATGAGGTGTTCATGCTGGTCTCAGACAGTGTAACATTCGTTATTTACTTTGCATCGAAATAACAACTACTGACTTTGGTAGATGAAGGAAATATTTTACCAGAAAAGTCGGGTTTTATCTAAAGTTACAGACGCTGTTAAACAGGATGGACTTGTCTTTAAATGTAATCCCAATTCATGTTTTCTCAGTTTCCGAATCCCAGTGCTCATTGAAATAATTTGAGGATGACATGTATAGTTACGTAACAAACTATGAAATGAACATTCTCCTTAATTTCAATTTGACAAGAATTTCATTTACTTAGGATGAATCATTAGCTATTCTAACTCCTTGGCTGCTCCTAAAGATGTCGATGATGCTGCATATTTGTTGTTCATAATCCTATTAATCCGGCAGATGTTACAGCTGGCTCGTAAGGACTATTTGTCCCCTTCCACGACCCTTTAGGGTTTTGTAGCCTATTATTGATGTAGATTTGATTTTATCTTTTGTTAATTGCTGTCGAGGAGATTCTATTTTGTGAAAAGTTTTTTTACAATCCAGTTTTTTGATGGGAAAATTTTTGCTTTTGCTGTTCACCTAGATTTATGTAGGCGTATTTTTTGACTATTCTATTTGACTTAGTGTTTTCTTTGACTCCGGATCCTTGAATCGGAATAGGATTTGCGAAGTATTTGATTCGAATGTTGATGAGGTAGGAAAATAAATCTTAGTTTGGGACAATTTGGTTGTTTATGACTGAAAAGTTGGCTTTATAATTTCTTACATTTTATGAAAAAATGAGCATTTAAAAATCGATATGCAATTTTAATCGATAATATCTAAAAAACGAAGCTTTAGCAGGTTTCTCAGCGATCCTTGAATTCCTTGATTTTTAAAATTTTCCTGGAAAACTTTGAAAACTCCTTGAACTTTGTTTAGGTTCTTGAAAAAATTTCAGATCCTTGAATTTTTAAAATTTGGCCATCATATTTTTTCATCGAAGTGTCAAGCGTTTTGCTGATCAGTTATTTTGTTTTTCATGATGGTGCTATACTAGAGCCTATGTTTTTTCTTAAACTGAAGATTGTGCGAGCTACTAAAGCAATATCATAACTTATGAGAGGGGTTCCCAGTTGTTAGAAATATGCATCGCTAGGGAAGGGCAAGGGTTGGACATCTGGGATGAAATATTAAAAGTCATTTTTGGATCTGTATATCCACCATTAGATATTGCTAATGTTAGCATCATTTAGCAGGAAATATGTTAAATTGGATTGCTTCATAGGGCGGGAAAATGTGTTTTCCCCGGGGTGTCCGGCCCCCTTGTGGTGTACCCGTTGACTGATGCATAATCAGAACTGGCTCCAAATCATGTTCAGCAATTCTAAGATTCTTAGATGAGTGAATCTTCCCCCTACTGACACTATCACAATAGATTGATTGATGTATAGTGCCCGTCTCTCAGTTGAGATATCCCGCGGTACTATAAGCATAAGCTCTCCGGAGGATCCGACGTGCTCCACCATCCTCGTTTAATTACCGGCAAGTACACCCTTTGATATCCCAGGAGGATATTGGGCTCCATAATTGTGTCTCCCATGACATGACCCTCCAATTATGAGCCAAGTCTGTTACCAACTGAGCTATTCCTATCACAATAGACAGGCAGGTAAAATAAGACTAATCTTTCTTACATTACCACAAGATAGAATTGGGTATTACTTGGCCAGCAAGTGCATAATCCATATAAGGGTGCAGTAAGGGCCGTCATAAGCAGCAGAGTGGCTACTTGACCAGGGATCTGTCAGTTCAGTACTGAGACAACCGTCGGAATCAGCGCACTCGGTGTGGTTGCCCTTCCAACTGCTAACCTAGGTCAATGTTGCCTAACTTTAAATAGCTGTCTGGTCAACTGGCATTTGCCTCGGGCCCGACTGCTACTACTACATCGATACACGTCTGGTGATAGAGTACTGACAAAGACGCTTTTAAAACAAGTTAAAAAAGGCAGGCTTCCTGGACTTCCACTTCTAGAGAAAACCTATGCTTCTTATAGGTCATCTACTACCGATTAGAAAGATATCCTTACAGATATTGAAACGAGACTGCAAAATATTCTGTTGGATACTGTTAAACACGGCTAGTATTTACCAGCAGATAGTGTAAACAATTGCTTTT
>JAXIUW010200176.1:0-11495 GCA_035591015.1 Cephalothrix simula
ATATCTATGCCAATATCTTTAAACTTTGTTACTGCAGCACCAAACTTCAAATCTCTAGCTTTCTGCAAAATAATTTACGTAATGCAAGAAATTAATAATTTTAAATATATTTTACAAAAGATATTTATTGTCAATTGTTCACACTTACACTATCTTTAGTTTCCCTAGTTTTGGTCTCTTGTCGGTCAGCTTTTATCTGTTAATAACAAATATATACATGTATATATTTTACAAAACACAAATCCAAACATATTTCAGCTATACATGTATCGCATTTATGAGGAAAAATAAACCCATTTGATATTTTTCCGCATCACACACTTTTTACGCGATACAAAAAATGATATCACACAGTTTCTGTATGATACACTTCCGCAGTATCACACACTTTGTATGAGATACAGAAAATGATATCAAACAGTTTCGATTTATTTTAACAATAACATTTTCAAAGCAGAGGTCTACTGTATACATATGTAAAAAGGAAGTTTTATCAGTTGATTCCAATGAGGATTTCAAATGAGTAGCGACGATAAGAGTCACTGCTGTAATGAATATTTATATATATTTTCATCTATTGTGAGATCTACTTTAGGAGAAGGTACTATGGAAAGGATTCTTTATCGTTTTATTTTTACATTTGACACCATTTTTATAAAAGGGGAGATTCGCTAAAAAACGAAAACCAGCAGGCAGATCTACAAGTTTTCGCTTCATTTAATTTTCAGCTTTATCAGGCATGAAACCTGATGAAAAATGCGATACAACCTATACACCACTGCAATGGTGGTTTTCGATATGAAAAATATCAAACCCTCGTTGAATTTTAATATCACACTCTCACTCGTGTGATATCAAATTAAGTTTGATATTTTTTCATCAAAAAACTACTAGTGATGTATAGGTTATGTATTGCCTTCATATTAATAATGTTATCAAATTTTATTTCTTTGAAATATCAATTTAATCATACATACAGATTGTAGATCTGGATACGCATGGTTTTGAATATTTTAGTCGCTAATATAGATCAAACACCGCTGTTAGTTTTATAGGCCACATCAAAAATAAATAATAAGCTTATTTTTGGCCACATAAATTTATTACGGAATACCGACTGGGAACGGGGAGGTTTAATTTTTTTAAATTTTATGCGAACGGATTCTTGTCGATTTTAAAATAAAAAAGGTTTGCATATGCGTAAATACTCCACATGTCCAAAACGAAACATACGACACTTGACTAAGAGTCGATTCTGTTTTCTATCCGTAATACATTTATGTGACCTAAATCTATAGGTTTTGAGATATGCTAAGTGACAAAAAATATTAAGAATCGCTTAAGCTACGTAAGCTTATGTCCCAAAAACAAGTACATGTAGTTTTAAATGATCCATCCAATAGCAGTCGCTTATTTTTTAATTTCATAAATTATCATTAGAAAATATATAGCACCGTGTGGAAAATTAAGTTTCTGACCTGCTCAGCTATTCTTTTTCTTTCCTCTTTTTCTTTTTTTAACCGTTCCATCTGACGTTTCCTGTCCTCAGCGATTTGTTTTTCCTTGTCTGACATCTAAAAAATTAATACCATATTTCAAAGCATTTATCTAGAACCAGAACTTCACGCATTTCGTATGTACAAATTAAAAAGTGCAAATCGTGCGAATGGACTAACGATCACTGGCTGCGAATTGCAAATCGGCTATCACATAAATGATCAAATACGCTGGATCGATGTGGTATGTAGCTTATCCAGGCTTAGTTAGAGCCTCGCTTGCAATTGTCGCGTAATCCATAATATGTGCATTGTTGTAATGCGCGTAATCAGACTCCGTAATTTGTAAATGCTTATGTGTAAAACCGCGAATTGCACGTCCCATCAGGTCCCATGATACTTGATGAGTGATATGCAATCACCGATCAGGCCTATCTGTACATTGTAAAATTTAACTAGGGACTTGGTTGTCGATTCGAGCGAATATCACGCGCAGTTGTAAAATTTGAACAATGCCTATATATAGGCCTTTATAAGCTCTTTTATAGCGTAATTTCTAACACGCATGATACGGGTGATAAGTTGCGAACAGGCATTATTGCTTAGATTTACTACCCGAATTGTACATGTATATATAATAAGCTTGATATACACACATACGTCAAATGAATTTGCGGAACACATTTGGATTTATCCAAAAGTGTGGTACGAGCGGGTTGAAGGAAACGACCAAAAAACGTATCGGGAGCGGGAAATGAGGGGGAAATCGTATCGGGAAGCGGGAAACGTCAACTGTAACGGGAGAACAGGAACATAAAAATTCCCCTTTGAATCGGTATCGGGAGGACGGAGATCAACAAATCGGATTCGGGAATCGGGAAACCTCCAATATGGGTCCAAGAACCTGGATCGGGAACTGGAATATGGGATAAGATCTGCCGGCAATCGGGAAAATATTATCGGGATGACTAAAGCACCGTCGGGGTTTAGGATGTCGGAATTCCGGATGTGATCGGGACGTCAGAATTGCGGTACGAATCGCGAAACGGGATCGGGATCAACAAAATCGCAAATTTTGCAATCGGGAGGCGGGATCCCGACCCTCCATCATGTATATATTCCTGGAACAGGCAAATCTGCAAAGATCTTGATTCGCAGATTTGTGAACGTACAATTCTTGAATGTTCAATCTGCATTTTACATGACTTATTACATGATGCTCTGCACATAAAGGAAAGACTTTTTTGTTACTTACTTCTCTTTGGCTCCAGATATTACTATCCGATGCATTGTCTTCTCTATGTGGATTATTGCTTTGGTGTGATCTGACAATTAATTTTAATAGCACAGTAATATAAGATATCCAATAGATGATGAAGTTGACATCTTGTACTAAAACAATTACTCACCTTAACGACTTTTCAAGCCAAAGTATGGCAGATGCAGCAAGTGAATCATCAACTAAAACTACGGATTCATCGACCTAAAAAGTGATTATGAAAATTAATGAAATTCCCATCTCAAAGTTTTGAATATTGAGAAATCAATGTATACGTACCTCTGTCCAACCGGATGCTTGCATAAATTGTTGAGCCCCTGAAAATTGCCACACTCTAGTATTAAATGCTTTATTTTCTTTTTTTACCTGGCGATACTTATCTTCGCCTGGGTTATTTTGAGCATTTCTGAAAGTTTTAAGAAAATTGATTGCTTAATAAGCTTAAGCTTTACATGTTCATGCAGTGTTTAGTGCAGAGAATTGCCGATTCTGAAACTTAATATTTTACAAACTCTACGCCTATGTGTCCTGTCCTATATAGTGTTACGGTACAAATTTTATAGGGAATATTATGCTTGTTTAAATATTTATGACATGATTATACATCAAAATTTAGCGGACCTTTTACTATATAAATTTGGCTATTTCTGCGTCACTTTCCGCGGACAGGTCAATCGTGCATTTAATGATCTTTAATATGTCAAAATTTTATATTTTTGGAATGGTAAGAATGAATGATAGCTTTTAGCATTGGTTTAAATTATGCCCCAAAATATAATACCTAAGCCAGATTAGGAGCGATTTAACATTTGTGATTCATTCTTACCTTATTAGCTTTAGTATAGTCTGTACTGCAAGAAGATACTGCTCACTACCAGTTTCTTGCTCCAGTAATGTTAGACAAATAGCCATTGAGTCATCCTGAAAATGGAAAACATCTTACCAGCGTTTGTCGATTTTGTCACACCAATAGCGATCAATAGCAGTTCTATGAAATGGACAGAATATATTATGTCCATTTGGTTCTATACATGGATTTCATTTATTATTATTGTTTAAATTATGAACTTTGTGAAATAACAACTAAATTATAAACTAATTTCTTAAATTTACAACCATATTCCTTAGATGAGGAACCTAAGCATGACCTAAAAATATACCATACTCTGATGTTCTAACTCGGAGATAATGAATATTAGAGTAACCTAATTTCTCAGAATGATTAACCTAAAAATATACCATACCACTAATGATCTAACAAAAAGAAAAAAATATGTTGATTTTAACCCAGATCTAGTAAAATGGCTGCTAAAATTTTCAAAATAAAAAAAGATAAAAATCTTTCAGATGAAATTCAATTGTTCAAATGCAAACATAATCTTTATCAAGAGCCTAAAATGCCAAAAAATCTTTTCAAATTTTAACAAAGGAAAGGAAATTATTGAACCACATTTTGATAATGAATTGAATTGCTCCCTCAGTTGTCAATAAATAGGCCTACAACAAGAAAATTTGGAATCAGATGGAAACATGCTTCTATATAAAGTCACATGGTTATAGATTTGGTTATGTTACCATGAATGATTACTGGAAAGCCAGACTGTAGAATCCAACTTATTGGGAGCACATCATAATCAAAATATCGTGCAGTGATACTAAAAAATAGGGCAAAAAGATCGATAAACTCAAAATATCATGCAGGCAGTATAAAAGAAATTATAGCTAAAAAAATCGTGGTACCCGTCTTCAGAAATCAACTGGAAACCGCAGAGTTTGTTATATGCATGTAGCGATTATCATCATCAGATCATAATTTTTATTAAGATAAATAAACTTTATTGAACTGATGACCTTTTTTAGCTATTTTATTTTCAAAATCATGCACATGCAATCACAACCATAGTTGGTGGCGCATTTTGCCAGACTGTAGAATTTGCAAAATGCACCACCAACTACCAATATTTTGATCGTAAGTGCGTGATTTTTGAAATAATGTTTTCATATATAATCTCGATCTGATTCTCAGATTCTTCAGAACAATTTTTGAACCTTGTCAATTTGACCCGGAAGTAAATAATTTTTTAACCTTGTTAATTTGACTTGGAACAGCTGCTTGGAAGTAAATAATTTTTGAACCTTGTCAATTTGGTGATATTTTTAGTTTGTCGATATTTTGACACAATTTTTTAGCATCACTGTGTGATAATTGATCGTGGGTGCACTCCCAATAAGTTGGCGGCGCTAGTCTGATTAACTCTTTTCAGTCTGTAGTCGCATTCGTGCACAGAACTAATTTTACCGTTGCGGTCTGATAGTGCATTGATGCACAGCCGAGAGTAATTATAAATAATGACGTCACAAATTTTAGCACACAAGTTCTAAAAATGGTTGAAATAATATTGAGATATCAGAGAAACTGATAGCATCTAGTAATAAACATTTGAGTGTCATTTTGGGCAACCCTACAGCTGCTTATCAAAATTTTTTCTATAAAAAAAACACTTGGACCTATGTGCCAATTTGTGAGATTTTGCCCGGACTTCAAAGAGTTAACCCAAATGTTACTGAATTAAATTTATAAAAAAATTAATTGTCTAGTTGCTACTCCCGATTTCTCTTATAAAATTATATGACAGAAGTCTATTTCAGTCATATTGTTATTCATTATGATCGTTAGACTGTGTTTTAAAGTTATGATGTCATACATGACATACCTAGACGTCACATAGTGGTGACCTAGAAAAAAGACATCTTACCCAAAAACAGGTGTTCCTTAACATTTGGGTTAACCAGACATCTTACATGATTTGAGAGTCTGGCAAAATCTCAGTGCCATTTTGAATGCATCAGCAGCATATGCAAAAATGTATATGTAAAATTTTCTCAACTCCCCATACTATCTCAACTATTGCTCAACTATTGAAAGGTAGATTTTTCAATTCTTCTTTATTCCAATAACAACCTCATGCATTTGGTGGAAAGATTTAATACCAATTTAAGGATATACTAGGGTCATTCACCTGACTCAAAGAGACGGCCAGAGACAATATCGAAAGTCAGATTATAAATATGTCGACGTTGCCTGCTCAGAGTCAGGTTGTATCTGACTATGGCGGCGCAAGGTAAATTCTACAGTTCGGGCATTTTTGCAAATTCTACCAAGAGCCTTACAGCGTACAGTCCGGCTGGAAAGTGGAAACCCTATCTCCTGGTCTGGTGATTGTCTGGGATTGGACCCTAGAACACAAGAAGAGAGCTTGTCTTATAAATCATACTTACCATCCCATCTATTGACACAGCCATGATTCAGCATAATATGTCTTTGATGTACAGTAAAAAAGCGCCAAACAACGACACAAATCCGGAAGTAAATGGTTATGACATGTGGTCACTTCTGTTTTTTGCGCGTTATCAGGTTATCGCAATTTTTAATTTGATTAATCAGATTGGTTAATGCTTACAAGTGTATGAAGTATTGCATGATTTTTTATTTTCAAGCAAAAAAACCTGGAAAACATCATTGAAAAAAATCATGTCTTCTCATGTTGATCGTTTTGAAGTTTCTGTCTTTTAATAAACCTACCCGTACTTTAACTGTATCTGAAATATTTGATTTCTGATCCATCAGCATGATCCATGTCATCTGTCCTGTCTGACTAATCTGTGATGTTTGTCAATTTAAAAGACATGAAAGCCTCTAATGCATAACATTAGCAATGAATGATACTGATGATAAGGTATTGCTATTTCCTTTTTTTATTCACTCTTCTCTTCTCCATGAAATGAAATGAATTGAACATGTTGAAAATTTGAAATTCACCACATTTCACAATATCATACTCAATCTCAAACTCAAACAATGCTCTCCTCCTCTCCAGCATACCAGTGATCACTTCATTTCTTCCAGCATCCGCAATGCTTGAACAATTTACAAATTTGACTGTCGGTCTCCTTCTTAAAAAAATGATAGAATATCCTGTACATAGCGTTCAGCCAGACTGCTAAGTTTGTATATTTTCAGGTGAATTCACCGTGCGCAGTTATGAAAAAATTAACCTGAAATTTGCTCCAAAATATGCGCATTTTGACTCCATACCTTCCTTCTTCAAGTTTCGAAGTGCGCACATCAAAATCCGATCCTGCAGTTACCGGTAACTCACTCATAAATCATGAAATTGGTCCCGCCTCCCGAACAATCAATGGAAAATGGTTTTAAGGTACTAATTCCTATTTGGCCGATATCCGAAAAACCCATATACTTTGAATTAGTAGCTTGAACCCAAGATAACGAAATTGAATTTTGACATATATTTTGCTTTTTGACCCCCTAAAGATGCTCGGATTTACTTGGCATGGGCATTTCCGGTACTCATGTGCACATTTCCGAAATACAAATGTGCACATTTCCGAAATACAAATGCGCACATTTATTCACCTAAAAATACTTGAAAGTGCGCAAATTGTACATCAAAAATGTGTTACTGTGCGCATTTTTGGAACTTAGCAGTCTGGGCGTTCAGCGATCATTAAAATGTGGATACGAAAAAATAGCGCCCGTAAATAACTTTTACCTAATTTTTATTCTCATTTATTTTGCGAATTTTTTCATCTAAAGTCCAAACTG
Source organism: Cephalothrix simula (assembly GCA_035591015.1). Lineage (NCBI taxonomy): Eukaryota > Metazoa > Nemertea > Palaeonemertea > Archinemertea > Cephalotrichidae > Cephalothrix > Cephalothrix simula. Next base: position 7,400 of record JAXIUW010200176.1, read on the forward strand.
AGTCGTCAACCATTTTGATCCATTTTAGCATATATTTACCATCTAAAAATCTTTGTTTAATGTATCAAATTTTGAGATGCTTAAAATTATTTGGCTTCCAAGGGGCGAACCCCACCTGGGGCGGGCCACTGGACCGGCGTGGACCCCACACCTTTACAACTGGGCCCAAAACACCCCACCCGCGCTCGCTAATGCTCGCTCTGGCCTTCAGCGTTCTGGAAGCGAATTTTTGACATTCTCAATCATGACCTTCAGCGTTCGTTTGTTACGGATTCCAACTTTTAAGCAAGCATGGTACAGTGACAACAGGTGTAGGAGTGCAATAAGAGCTGTCACAAGCAGCACTGTGGCTACTTGATCAGGACCATCCTGTCACCCAGAGACAGCCGTTTGAATCTGTGCACCCAGTAGTTATCCATCCAACTGCTTACCTAGGACATTTGTTGCTTGACTTCAAACAGTTAACAGCTGTCTAAATTACTGAGTTATGTCCCCAGTATTTGTAAATCAGCAAGTAATGTATGATCAGATAATCATATGGTAAATATATCCTCATGCCTTATGGTTCTCCAGCCAGTAGCCGACTTTGCACTGCACTTGAGTGACCATTGATGGCCTTTTGGTTGGTGAAAGGTATAATACCAAGGATGATCTCTGTTTGGGCTGGCTCAAAATCGAAAAAATAAAAGTGCCAATCGACTATTTGGGTGCATGTTTCTATCTGCTTGTAATAAATTTATATTGCCTAAATCTATTAGTGGTCAAAAATTGATAAAACAATTTCTTGGAAATCAACTTATGTCAATTTAATCCCCAACGTTAATATATTCAATTGAATGAATCAGCAAAATTTGATCCTCATTTGATGACTTAAAAATTCTTGCTTTTACTCTTATGCCTCCTTCATAACAGGTGACTACAGATCATTTGAAGAAGGCTGTGTCACTAGTATGCTAAATGAACTTAATTTACCGTCACTTCAACAAAGACTTTTTATAATAATACATTACCATCAATGAAAGCAGAGGAATTTTTAACACCAGCTATGAAAAGGAAAAGGAACATCAAATTAATAATGGACAGTGATTTTGAAGATTATAACATCCTAGAAAAGCATATCATTTTAACAACAGAGGATATAAAGAAGACTGTACAAGATCAGCTCAGTATGATAACTCTTTCTTTGTGAGAACTGTTGTAGACTGGAACCATCTTGATAATTTAATTATATATAATTTAAGCGTGCTCTTTACTAATTGCAAGAAATGGTTCTAAACATATTAATTCAGATTCATATTCATATTTGTTGACTCTTAATTTGCTACCGCCTTGCATTTTACAAGAAAGGCATGATTTGCATTTAAAAAAAGTGAAATGCCACGGCGCTTCTCTAATATCCTATTTGCATCACGCTTAACAAATTAGGAATATAAGGATACGGTTGTTAGTCAAAAGCTTAAAATGATCCTGAAATTAAAAGAATCCAAAGGGCGAATTTGCACTTCAGAAACCAGAATTTATGGCATTTTTTATAAAGACTTTTTATGCCTCCTTCATAGATGCCCCCCAAAAATGGAACATAGTAGTCTGTTTTTGACCAGTTTGTTTGCCCTACATCGTACTAGGTAAGGCGAATCATTTTTAGCCCCCGCCCTCCTGTGTAACTTTTTATGCCCTTTCAAATTCTATACTTAGTAGGGAAACAAATTAAGAAAAATAATTCTACTGATTGCAGATAAAAAGTTGTTCAATTAAGCTTTTAAATCAATTGAGGGTGTTTACTGATATGTTTATTTATTTTTAGGTTGTTGAATTAAAAGGTGAAAATTCACCCAGCATTTGCCACATATCACAACTACCTTCTGGAATCATTGGAAAGATCTTGTCTTATCTGCCATGGAAAGAAAAAATTGCAGTAGCGAGACAGATTGTGGAATGGGAACCTGAACTTTATTCTGTTGAGGCTTGGAAATACTTCGACAATTCAAGTGCCACCGACAGCGATGTTGTCCATGTTTGTGAGATGAAACCAAAGGTTATTAGTAAAAACATAAACAATGGAGATACAATGGGCAGTTACCCCTGCTCATGTGAAATCCGCTGGACATTTAAGGAAGAAGTAATTTCTTGTATCCTCGAATTTGGAAGGTATTTCCAATCCTGTGATATTCATTTAGATTTTGAAGATGTTTATGATCATGAAATGAAAGTTTTAAAATACTTAGCATCTTACTGTACAAATCTATCTTATATTCGTTTATACCATCCACAATTCATGGATTTTTCAATGGAAGAAAATATAACAGAATATGTAAAATCGCTGCAAGATTTAGAAGAAAAAAATCCTATGCTCGATAGCATTGCATTATGTAATATTAATTACATGGCTGTTGATACTAGACAGGGGATACGTGAACTTTTGAATAAAATCATTTCCAACACCTCAATCATATCAAAAGTAAAAGTATTAGAATTTACCCATGCATATGACTTTTCTGCGCCTATTGAACAATTGTGTCATTTTAGATTTTTAAAAATTCTAAAAACTCAAATTCAAGTATTAACGTCTGAAATTCTCGTGACTCTATCAAATTTAAAACATTTATATCTTCTGAACGATGGTTCAACTTTAAATGAAGGGTTTAGAGAAGACTTTGAACTAGTTTGGGCTGAAATAGCTTCTAAAATGCCTCATTTGAATGTGCATTATATTTTTGAGGGTAGAACTCTAAGACCGGAAGATGTTGTTCATAATCCACTTGTTAAATCCATAGTTCTTGATAGTCTATGCAATCAAGTATCCTCAAATCTTATTAAAGCTTTTTGCAAACAATATGGTAAGGGATTACGTGCATTCGCTCATATGGCTAGTCAATGGAACTGGAGTGAATTTTTACCTTACGAGGACGATTTTGAACAAGTCGAATCATTCATGTATTTCTTGAAACATTGTCCTTTTCTGGACACATTTATTTCGGAGGTACATGTATCTAGTTCTGCAATCCTAGAAATGGCTGAATGCAAGCAACTAAAAGAGATAAGTATAATAGATAATGAAATTGGCCATGATCTGTCATACTGCACAGATTCAGAAAATTATTTCATTACCAGGATGCATGACTTAATGGGTGATAAATGGTTTCCATTGACAGAGTCGGAATTCCATGAAAAAACAAATCGCCTCTTATCGTTATAAAGGTATTTAGGACAATTGGTGCTACGTGTATATGGCACTTAAATGATCTGATTTTTAAAATTCTTTGTTAATACATACATGTATATTTATTCGTGCAGGAAAGCTTGGGGTGGGTTTTTTTTGCAAGTGAAAGTTTAGTTTGTTAAGGTGTCGTTGTTAAAAAACGTTCTGATCACCCCCCCCCCCCCAACTTTTTTAAAGGTAGGAAAAATTTTCTCAATTTACTAGAGCAAGAGAGCAGTGAATTTCTGGAAAACCTTTAGAGTCAATGCTTAAAAAGTTGATTAAGCAAAGTTTAGAAGCTGTGTCAACTCATCCGAATGTCACTGTCAAGCCAATGTTCGGCTAGAAAATATGTGTATGATAATTTTTGCTAATTGTTAGTGCTTGTAGCACAAGGAATCAGTCTGTTAGAGAAACAGTAACTTTTTGCCCAAATTTTTACAGCATTGTTTTAAGAACCTAGACAGAGGATCACAAAGAGAAAAAATGAAGAAGAATACATGTAGAAATATAATATGGGAAGTGTAAAATACATGTAATGGTAAAATTTTTATAAAGATGAAACAGATGTAACAGTGGAATTAAACATGGAACCCAGGGTGACCACTCGCCTGGAATCCTGGAAATCAGGGGAAAAGCAAATCATGGAACAGTAGCCACCCTGTTGATGACTATTGTTGGTTCAACCATCTGCGTCAGGGGAGGGTCATGGAAAAAATTGACATACACGGATGTTATAAAAGTGAAAATCCGGTTGGGGACCCACCGACCCCCCTACCCACCCTTATAAAAAAGCCACATGGAACCACATAAAAAAAACCCACATAAGACCACACAAGACCACATGTGGAAATTCCACCGGGTGGATTTGGGAAAAACCACATGTGGAATTTCAAA
>JAXIUW010200287.1:5131-20087 GCA_035591015.1 Cephalothrix simula
TCCGATATAACGGAAGTAGAAAAACGAATTCGCTTGACTTTTCTTGATATTCTTGTGTTAAATAAATTTGACTATTGTTTCTTCTTCTAAAAATATTATGTCTTTTATACCTGTCCGATAGCTTTTCAGTGTAGATTTCCTCTAATTACCCGTTTGTAATTCGAAATTCTAAACTTATCTTAACGGGGAAAATTGCGAATAATAATTTGAAGACGTTTCTTTTATAAGATGGGAAAAACGTCCTCTTCTCAAGTTTCTTTACTCGGTTATTAAACAATCAAAATTGTTATCGAAACGTAGCATTAAGTTAGAGCTTTTGTCAGCTAAAACTGTACACCTGCGCGTCTGCGAATAAAGAATTCATCCCGGATAATTAGGATTTTGTATCTTATCCTCCATCCAACCTATTATTGTTCATAATTTATTAAATCATTTAATTATCATATTTTTAATGTCTTTCTTTTTGTCTTTGCAGGTAAGTCGGATGTCAACCCGGTGAATCATCCGTCTTCCCCGTTCTACGATCTTAACGGTAGGTTAAGGAAAATTTAAAGGTTATAACACATTCATGCCATTTAATGTTAGGTTTTTTGTCCCTAATCCCTAATCGAAATGTCTAGTAGATTGCTAAGATTTTGTTACATGTTGGAGGCTGTGGGAATCTCTTTTATTTCTTTTTGTGCTTGATTCTATAAAGTTTAATTTCCTTGCTGGTGACTGGTTGAGTTAAATGACGTCGTAAAATTCTCTGCCGGTGATAGGTTTACTTAAGCGACGTCATAAAATTCCTTGCCGGTGATTTGTTGAGTTAAATGACGTCATTATTAGCTTGCTTTTGGGAATAGCTTCACTTGGTAGCAGTTCGGCAAATCTTAATATTTGGTTTTGGGAAATCCGAAAGAATACTGGCAACTTTAATCGATTTAAAAGACTTGTCCGGTGTGCTTACGTAGATGATTTTTTACTGGAAGGGACTATGGAAGACAAGGATGAGTGAATGTGTTCCCTTAGTTTATGATACGTTACACGAGTAGGAAAATAATCCCGACCATGGTCTCTGCCACACCGGACAAAACAGTTCATTCTTCCGGATTTTATGCCTTCCTTTGAAATCTTTAGGGTTAAAGTGTTTTGAATGCAGCTTGTATGCTGCTAAAACTGATTGCGTAATAGTTTATTTTGGTATCTTAAATCTCAATCTCGACTCTTTATCTCTGTAGTTAAAAAATGAATGAAGTTAGTTACACCATATCTCCACGTCTCCATCAAGGAGATCCGCCGAAAGGCAGTTTTTGGAATTAAATCCCAGTCCCAACGGATGATGCGTTCCCATCCTCTATCATTTCAAGTGTCCATTTTGCGAGGTCTTTTCTGGTTTATCCCTTGAAGGATCAGATTGAAGATATGCTTTCATTAGATTCTTTTCTCGTTTTTCGAGTTGAGTAACTCTTATCCAATGGTAATAAGAGGCAGTTTTTTCATATCTGAAACTTTATGTAAATAAGAGACATAAGACCATCCAAGGCCTATCTAGTCCCCTGTATGATTAATGGAGTTTTAACCCAATTGGAGTGGGTTTTATGCCCCGGGGTTTGATGAAAATTGTTGGCTACCGGGTCTTTGCCATTGCGGAGAGCGAATACAAACAATTCAAAGCTGTTTGCACCCTCAGGGTTTGAGCTAAGATTGGACTCTTGGTGTTTACTGAGACAACTAGAAATCCGGACTGCCTCTAAGACCGTAAGATTAAGTCTTTATCATATTATCTAGAAAAGGCATTCTTGATATAAAATTGTCTTTGTTGAAAATTAGCCGTTTGCACCATATTATTTCCGGTTGGTTTGCCGTGTTAGTTTTGGCGCTAATTTCAAATATTTCCGGTTAGTTCGTCTGTTTGCCGTATTTATTCTGTTAGTGTTGGCACTAATTTCAAATATGGCGTGACGTTTTTTTATTATTTTGTTTAGGTTCGTTTGCCTGTTTACCGTTTGTATTCTGGTGACGCTAAATTCAAATATGGTGGCTATTTTTAATAATTTCATCTATTTGCTTCTTTTCAACGCAATGGCGTCGTGTGACAAATTTTCTTTTATAAACTAATCGTACTCGTAGCAATTGGAAATTGTCGCTTGCTATTTTTTCTTTCCTGAATCCTGTCATAATATTAGGAAGACAATTGGTAAGCTATTAGCTGCGGTAAATGTTTTAAAATCAGTCGCAAACAATAAGCCATTTAGGTATTTGTCCTGGCGTTTAATGGATGCAATTATAAAAGAGGTCTTAGACCGATGTTAGCACTAAACACACAGAAATGTGTCGTAAATGTGATTAGTGAGACGACCACCCTATTTTGATGGAGAGAGAATTTCTCTCATTAAATATAGAAGATCCGAGTTACGGATTCTGAAAACATGTATTTATAAATCTAATTGGATTCAGCGCACTCTCTACATACATGTAGGTATAACTAAATATTAAAGCATGTCGTATAGTTATAACCAAGTATTAATGCATGTATGACTAACTTATAAAAATATTACAGCATGACGTAACAGCATGTAAAAATAAATGGAAGGTGACGAGGATTGACTGTAGCGCTAGAGTTTGGTCTATTTTGACTTATTTTGTTCGAACTAAAATGTCTATTGCCGATCGTTGCGCCACAAGTCAAGTGGTGGTAAGAATATGAACTAATAAAGTAAAAAAATTATATTGTGAATCTTTTTTAAATAAGACTAGCAAATGAGCAACGAATAATTAAATCAGTTAGAAAAATTAATTAATAGAAAATTATAATTTCTTAGTGCCACCAATAAATTAGTGGTTGGAATATGAACAAGTAAAACAAACATTTTTTCGCTGGTTAAAATTTTATTTTTTGGTAATAGGGGATTTTTTAAAAAGTTTTATTTTTTTATTTTCTCACTCATATTAATTTTTTGTTTGTGAAAGGGTTCTTCATACATATGACATGATCGATTGGTGTGTCTCTCACCTTTCTCAATTATGATATAAGTAATTGTTAAACACTCTACTTTTGCCAATATTTTTCATGTAGTGGCCCCACACTAGTGCTACTTTTAATCCTTTTGTATCCCTTCTTAAGTGCTTTTGCGAGAAAGATTTACTTTTGGAAGTGCTATTTTCATTGATTACCAATACTAAGTTGTCAGGACAAGGCAACTTCCTTCTAACCATTGATTAGCCTGCGACGTCTATGCCGCAAATTTGTTTGAAAACTGTTTCACACAACTAATCAATCGTTCGTTTTCGTTTTCAAACCAAAAACGTGATTTTCTGTAAAAATCCACTCGTTTGTGAAATATAAATAGGCACAGGTCCTAAATGTACATTTCTCGTTGCTTTCTGTTTACATTTTACGAAAGCCGAAGAGTGATCGTGCTAGCCTGGGAAATCCACCTTCTGTCCCGATTGTCTGCAGTATTTACAAGGAAAGGGAAGCCTTTCTAGGAGCCAAAAGATATTTAAGAACATTTGCGTTGTTAATCGCGGTGAGCATGTGAAAAATACTAAAATATTAATGCCAAAGTATGACCACGGAGAATATGGGCTCTTGGAGTGGGTTCTTCATCAGTCGTCCAAACACAACATTAATCAGTATTCTGAATTTAGATGAGCAGAATTTACCACAATAGTCAGTGTTCATATTTCTAACTCTAGTTTAGCTACAAGGACCGTGGCCCCTCTCATCATCTTGACTCGAGTAGTTTTGAAGTAGTTATTTCGGAATAATGCCGTTTTTCCAATGCATGTGTAATACTCATTGTAAACTCCACATTGCTCAGCAATTTCACTGAAACTTTTTAAAAGGGTTGAATTTATTAATATTTTGTGATGACAATTTTTGAAGTAGTGTTTATAATTTGAAGCTGAATTTTAAACAAAAGGTCCATGCAATATCCGCTTAAAATCGATCAATTTTACTATTTAAATTGATGATATTTTTGCATATTTTTCTTCAAAAAGATCACTTAATTATAATTCGTGGCATTACTTTTATGCTAATTACTTAATTTGGCTCATAATTGTAATTTTTAATTTATTCTTAGCTCTCTTAAATATGTAAATTAGTTTATAGGATTAGAATATTGTTACAAAATTAAATTTTGTTTAGTTTACTTTTTGAAAGGTTTCTAATTTCTTTCTGACTACTTTTGGCGGAGCCTTGATGTATAAATTCGTTCACTTTCTAACTTGCCAACAAATTCTTGGTCTTGTTCCTTCCCTCTAACCTATTTATTAATTTTAACAAATTAAATGTATCACTGAATTTTTAGAACAGTTTATTGTTAAATATTTAGCTCCTTAGCACCTTACTTTCATAACAAATTTGACATTTTCGAATAATCTAGATTATAATGGAAGTTCGTGTTTTTGAGTAAATAAATTGTTTTCATACATTTAATCAATAATAAAGATGTTGTCTTGATTCATAATAATGACACAACATTATAAAATCAATTTTTTTTGAAAATGAAACTTTATCATTGATAATAAAATTATTTAAATATTGATGTTTAACTTAAATAATTTTTCAAATGTATCTAAACAAAAACTGCATATTTGGCTACATCAGTAGAAAATTGATCGAGAAAAAATATTTTCGATCTCTTTTAATTGAAATGATATTTCAAAATGTTTTAAATTATGCAAATTCTTCTACTTATCAGGTTTCCACGAAGCTTGCAATTGTGTCTCCTGTCTCAGCCTCCTTTTGCAAGAAGATTTTGTTCAATACCTGTTTTATTATTCATAACTTGAAATTTTCATTAAATCGAAATTGGAATATTGAATACCTTTAGAATTGCTTATAGACTTTTTAAAATTATAATTTGTTTATCTTTTTTTTTTTAATTTTCTGCTTAAACCTTTGTTTTTGAGTCTTTATCTGTGTGTATAACATGATATTTTCCATATATTTGCAGGTTGGAATGAAGGGCGCTGAGACAGGCCTACCTCATTTGCATATTTCAAACATCGGGAGTCAGCCTTTTTTCTTCTTTTTGATAATATTTTTTAAAATAATACCTTTTGCCTTAAAAATGATGATAACATTCTAAAATTTACTTTTACAATTTTTCTTTTTTTTAATTCGACATTTTTTATATTAAAATATCCGTTTCTTAAATTCAAAATTCAAATTTGTTTTTAATTTCAATTCACAAAATTTTTTACTAATTTTACTAATCTAATATATATCCTAGTAATTAGTACTTCTGCTATATGGAAAGTATAGTTGACTGAAACAGTTTTTATGGCGATTTGAAACTGCTCTTTCATTTACACTAACATTCTGTGCACTACTTCGCGGATGAATTTCATACTAAAATTGTAAAAAGGCTGACACCAATGTCTGAGTTAATGTGGTTCCCTTTTAATAACAATTAAGTCCCACAATTCTGACACATATGTGTATCTATCCATATATGCCAATTATTTTTAGATAATTAGCTTAGGTTAATTCTTAAAATTCTTGGCCATATGTGCCAGGATTGTGTGACTAACCTAAGTTATGATTTTTTTAATAGCGAGAGCCCCCCGCCAGCAAGGTCTATCTGACGGCTATAGCCCTAACTACATCTGTGACGTTTCACAGGTATGTTGTTAAAAGTGGTTTAACCACTCTTTTTTACTTAATTTAGTGGTTTAACCACTCTTTTTTTAAACTTAATTTCTTCCATAGCTCAAGACGTTTTAATAGCTTAGAAATTTATCAAGTTTTTTATTTGTTCGAGAAAATGTATTATTCTAGTAAATAAGAGCAAAATTTTATTCCATAAAAATTTAAGGAGCACTTCAGCTTATGTCTTGTAAAAATGAAGTTGTGTTTGTCTTTGTTTTATGCTAGCTTAATGTTTTATTTATTAACATTTTTCGCAAACTAATATATACGTATTTCTCTCTCTTTTCAATCAACCAATCAGGAAGCAGCATGTAAGTAATTTATTAGAAAATACCTCTTAATTTTGTGTTTTTGTGGTTAAGGAAAATATTGGTGTATTGAAATATCTTTTTAAATATTCGTGCAATATTTCATCCATAAAATGAACTTCTCATCTTTGGGGAAGTAACTCCCATTTAGGCTGTACAGTAATAGAATAATAAATTTATAATAAAAATCATAAATTTGTAATAAAAATAATAAATTTGAAATAAAAATAATAAATTTGTAATAAAATAATAAATTTGTAATAAAATGATAAATTTGTAATAAAATGATAAATTTGTAATAAAAGTAATAAATTTGTAATAAAAATAACAAATTTTAATAAATATAATAAATCCATAATAAATATAGTAAATTTGTAATAGATATAGTAATTTTCTAATAAATATGTAACAAATAATATTTATTATTTGGTTGTAAAGTTATAAATCGAAGTTACATCCCCTCGGTCGGAAACTATCAAAAAATTAATAAAAAAGGGCTTACTAATTTGATGAATATTTAATTGATTAGAAATTGTCCCATTATTCTTTTAAACCACAATTAATGTTGTTAACATTTTAGATAAGACGCACAAAGTAGATTTTTTTCTTGTTTACTCGTAACCAAGGAAGATGTTATTCGTTATGTAATCGAAATCCAATTTTTTGTCAAAAAGATAATTTTATTAGTGTCGATTTTTTTGTTAAAAAGGACACTAGGATTCCGTTAATTTATTAGAAATCTTTTTAAAATTTCTCGAAGAATCTTAACTGCCACGCCAACAACTTCGATCGAAAAGTTATTGTATTCTTAAAACATAATTTCTCCCGATTAAGTTTTCATCTTTGTCCTGAACAAGTATTAAATTTCAAATTTTGTTATCCTATGACGTCATCAAAGCCTATTCTGTCATGAGTTGGCTAGGATACGAAAATAAATATTTTAGGGCGTGAACAGTATCTCTTTCACACTAAGAACCAAGACGTCAAAGTAATTTTGCTCTTCAGTTTCGATATTTTTTTGCCCACCCGAGGCGAAAATCGAAGTTTGAGACCTCTGACGGGTCAGTGTTACTGGTGAAACCCGAGGTTCTGTCTCCCCCTCAATGCTTAAATGGTTTGAAATAGATTTCAAAGCTTATTCCCTATTTTCTTATTATTTATACAAAATTGATTGAGATGAAACTAGATATCTCTATTGGATTTCAATTATTTTAATCTTTTTGTAAAATCATGCACAAAGATAAAATATGCTTTTTATAACTTAACTTTATTGCAAAATAATATTGGAATTACAGCCTTAGAAGTGGGTTAGTGCTTTGGTTCATAATTTTTTATAAAAGAATTCTTAAATCATTAAAGCAATACATAATTCAGCTTAATTCCCAAAGGGGGACTTAATTCAACTTAAGTCTCCTGTCTTTTTTGTTTTGTGATCTCCCTACGCTATAGAGATTATCTTTCCCCCTTCTTAATACGAGACTCGTTTACCGAGGCTATTTGATGATTGGTACTTCCGGTTTTAAGCCCGGTTTTATAAGACAAATATTACTAGGCTGATTCCCTTTCCGACTTGGCAAATGCTAGTTTTAACTTGATCATAATATAAAAGCAAAGTCCATGTAAACATTTTAATGGCTTTTCGATCAGCTACCACTTAGCAAGTTTCCGGAGCCTGGTTTAAGAGTTTCTTACCCCTGCTCTTCGCCATATCGTCATGAAAGAGGTTTTACCACTTTTACCCTAATTACTGACAATGAATCAAAAACTGACAATGTCAAGTGAGACAATATACTCTTAAAAGCACATCATATTCGCCATCGCACTTCCTTAAACTGTCATTTAAGACGTTTTACCAATTTGCGCTTTTCTGACCGTCAGTATTTCCTGTTCTGCGTTTTATACCAGACAACTTATTCGTCCGAAACCGGCTCCCCGGAGCAGTTTTGTCCAATTATCACATGTCACGTAATAAATTACCCTAAGCTTGTTTGCTCTTGGCTCATGTGGGCTTTTGGGGTTATACGTGGCCCAACTTGTGTTTAATACAAACGCATAGGCCATAGTGCGCCAAAATGGCAAATATTTTATGGCTGTCAGTGTAGTGGAGTTCTGTCAAATAGAGATGTGCTATCAAAATAACGATTTGCGAAGCCAAGCATGGCTCTTGCAAACAAATTTCAAATTAGATATGTCGTATTTATTAGCTTACAAAATGGACTGTAATTTTCGTCCCACGTTGCTTAGAAAAAAATACAGTCAAAGTTGACGACCAATTATATTTGGAACATGTCTCTTGCTGTGTAGTCTCGTGCCATGCCAAGTCTCTTTTCCCTTGGAATTATATTGTTTCTCCTGAATATTGTTTCGAAGCTAATATTTAAGCCTTTTGTTCCAACTCTATTCGAACATTATCAACACGAGAATATATAATTGGCTGTAGGATTCGTGGTAGATCATTGTTCCGGCCTTTCTATTGTGATGTTCAGCTGTACTGATCCCCACGGCTGAATAATATTGCTGAGCCACCTTAATGAAGATAGTTAATAAGTACTGAATCTTAATGAGATGCCATTATCTTTTTCGCATATCGTTTAATAGAATAAATTAAAGTAACAGGTTATGGGAGTCTATAATAATGGTTGATAAAAGGAAGCAATGCTTTGATCTGAACTTTGACCTTCGACAATAATAATATATCAACCGGAATAGCTCAGTTGGTAAGAGACTTGGCTTATGATCGGAAGGTAATGGGTTCGAGCCCCGCCACTGACTCAAGATTCTGGTCCACTGACTAGGATATCAAAGGCCTGAGGGTGTACTTCCCGTTGACAATGGTTGCGCTGGGCGACTCCTCCTTCGGAGTGCTTATACTTAAAAGGTACCCCGTGTCAACCGAGCACCATGAAATATTTACTATTGAAATAAAAAAACGTTTTCGGCCATTTTATGACGTCATTTTGTGCGCGTGAATCTTTTTTTGGCTGGCTTTTTAGTTTCGTTTTCTCCGATGCCTCTTTGGGGAACGAATATATCTCGAACCCTTCGGCAATTCTCAAACTTGCATAGCCTGTGTTTCTAGTCATTTAAAAATAGCCTTCAAATAATTATTTAGGTCAAATATGACCCTTATGAATCGGATAAAAAGATGTACAGTATACCACATATTGTACTCTAGCTTCTTTTTTCCTCACAGAATCTAAAAGGGCATTATGGGTAAAGAAACACAAGTCAGTTGTTCTTGACAAGTATTACGCTTCATTTCCTCTCTAATTTCCCCGAGATGAAACCAATTTTTTAAGCTCTGTATAGTATTTTATCATACTTAGTTAACAGCCTTGCCTTGTGTCTAAGGCAAACTCAGCCTCCGTGATATGAATTTCATCTCGCTGTTCCTTGTAACCTTCTAAAAGAAAAACATCCCTGACAAGTCTGCGTAATGGTGTACAATTAGTACTGGAAAAATTGCTGTGTTTTTCTCTTATTATTTTTATGCTTTCATATGTCTCTCTATTCATATTATGTCCAAAAATGTTCTCTAATATCACAATACGCATGTTGACTGTCACTGTGAGGGCTTGCTGGAGCCGTCTGACCAAATCCTCCGTGATGTGGGAACTAATTAAGGTTTGTGATGCAAAAGGGACCTCGATTGTAGGTTTTAATGTTAGAAAGAATTTCTGTTACAAATTGGTAATACCTGACTACTGTACCATTCATTAAGCTGTACAACGTACCATTTGAATTACCAAATGGAAACCGGAAGTTGATTTAGTATTCTTTTACTGCGCACGCTCAAAAGCGGATTTTCATTTTTGAAACTTTTAGAATGGCACGTGGTGTTCGGTTCGGATTTTTTTCTGATAATAATTCGCTTACCATTTATATGGTTCTTAGTCATGCGTTATTTTTTTAATGCCGTTTTATTTATGAGATAATTTTTGAACATTATATCTTGTGCTTCATGCTGTTTTGATTAATTGCAATTTTTTCAATTTGAATTTTTGGAAATAGCAAAAATTGGTATGATTATTCATCAAATCATTGGGTACAATTTGTTGAAAATCCCTTATATTTTTTATTCATTACCGACATTTATTGATTTGATCAACGCATACTTTTTAAAGATATGTTTTAACGATGATCATGCTATCATATTCTACAGTTTCGTTGATATCTTATACCAAATAACGATTGTTGAGTGCGTGGTGGGATAATTATGATCATAAACCCATCTCCCTTGGATATATGACATAGTCTTTCCTAGCAATTATCCGAATGATCGGGACAATAGGTTTTGGCTAATGAGCTAAACTAGGCTCTAGAGGTCATTAAGAAGTTAGGTAAAGATTCATTTAAGTCATTTTTGCTGGTGATCAGTTTTTATACAAATCGATAATTTAACTACAACATTATGACGTCATACATAATGCGCGCAGTGCCACTGTATGTGACGTCATCCTGGGCGTTTTTAGCACCAACATCATTTAGAAAAAAACCGTTTTCAGTATCAACATCAAACCGATTTATCCTTCAAAATTTCTGAGTTACCATGCAAAAAACCCATCTATACGAATATTATAGGTCACCGTCGTTTGGTAAAAGTTGTAGATAGACTTTTTAGGTGTATTTTTATCGATAAATCTGTGCGTTTTCCCAACAAATATTTTCTCTTCAATGATACTATCTTCGTATTATCAATTTTAATTCAATAATTACTCTAATTTCTCCTTAACAACTTGGTTGTTAATATTCGATTTTACTACAATCTTCGGGGCAATTATGGATTAGCGGACCAATTTCGATGCGGGAATAATGCTTATGATTACTTAGCGTAACTATTGTTTGCGTTTTGCAAATGGTTTAAATTGTCTTAAAGAAGACCCATTGGGATTTCGGGTTTCTTTTCAAAACCCGTTTCATATTCAGTTTTTATATCATTCAATTCATAAAATCCTTTTTTTAAATTTTAATCGTACGATCTGCACAAGAGTTAAGGAAAACTTGAGGAAAAATATACACTACAAAAAGGAATTCTATTTAAAAATAGTATCATTTCTGTCATACGACATGTGTATTCTGGTTGAGGTATTTTTGCAGAAAAAAGTCATAAATTGAGCTATATAGGTTACGTGTTGCGAAATATTTTGATATGATGTTCTAAATAGAATTATCAGTAGATATGAGCTAAAATGAGCTCTTTAGCGCGTGGAATTTTTACATACACAATTCGACGGGTGAGAATTATTAAGTCGCATTTGGGGTTGAGAAATTGGATTGATTTTAAAAAAAAATGAAATTCCATAGGTGCAGAAGGGTAAAAACGGTTCTTCGGAATGATATTCCGCCGTCCATATTTTGGAAGGATTTTCTCATTAACGGTACTGAAAGATTTATTTCAACAAGTCATTTTTTTCAAAAAATGCAAATAGACGTACTCAATTCTCACCGGAAAATTTTAAGAGGAAAAAACGGGTAACTGGGGGTAACCCCTACCCTAACTGCTCGAAAGGTATTAGAAACATAGGAAACCTATACATTTTTGGAAAGAAGAGCAAGATTATGTTTACTATGCGCTTCGACCAACTGTGGCGCCCCAAGCGGCGAAATTACGAATTAAGCCTTCTGAATACAGCAAAACTAGTAGCAGATGGATAAAAATGGTTGGTAGAAATGAATTCAGTGTACCATATCTAGTTTAGGAGGGTTAAAAAGTAACGCCCTATGACGTCATATGCGCCATTATGATGACGTCATCACGAGTTAAATGTAAGTTTCCTCTAAAATAGGCCGTGTTACATATCAAAATGAAGCTACTGGTATAGGCAAACTATTTAAGTGAAAAACTATGATTTTCCGAACACCTAGTGTTAGTTAGCGCCCTAGCAGACAATCAGAAGGTTAAAAATGTATTAGTTATATATTTTACCGTTATTTTAAAATAAATATCCAAACCAGGAGTTCTGAAACTCATCAAAATGGCGTCTATGACGTCATACGGTGTTATTTTCTTATCAAAAAATAACCCCCGCAAACTGTAAATGGTACGCTTAATTCATTTTTACCAGCTACCAGTTTTGCTGTACTCAGAAGGTGTTATTCATATTTTCACCGCTAGGGGCGACACAGCTGGTCGAAATGCTTAATGCTTATTAAACATAATCTTGCACTTGTTCCATGACCTTTCCAAAAATGTATAGGGTTTTTTATGTTTCTAATACATTTAGAGGTGTTTCAATTTTGCTAATATGGAATAATTTTTCGGGTAAAATTTTAGGTTGCTTCTTTAGAACTTCGAACTATATAAACTCGAAATCCTGTGGTGATACCTCTTGCTTTATTTTTTTTTTTTAAATTCAAGTTTGGTTCATTAATTAATTAACACTCCCGATTTGTTTCATTTTCAAAACCATTTATTATGTGAAAGAAACATGTGTCTCGCCTCAAGTTTTGTCCACCCTTTCTTTAAGTTTTCGAATAACTGTATCCAGCTTCAAGATATGACAATAGCCTTTGAATATTTCTTACCCTTTGGCATGAAGTTAAATTTAAGAATAACTGTTTGAAGTTTGAAATATACTCTCCTATATGAGAGGGCTTAGATCTGTTCCTTTGAAGTTTGATATCCTCATATTTAGGATTGTGGAAAATTGCTAATCTTTTCTCATTTTATAGAAAATCGAATTAATGTTTCATTGTCTTGCTGCACCTATTTGAAGATTTTAACTCATGAAACCATCTAAAACATCATGAAACCATCTTTACCATCTAAAAATAATCTGCTTTAATATTTATCAAATCTTGGAAATTTTTTTTTTTTAAATAATTTCGAGCAGGAATCCAGAGTGGATTCTCGTGATATTTTGTGCGATTTCTCGTGCGGGACTAAAAGTATCAGGGGTAGTCGAAATTTCCGTATAAATGTGGTAGCTCGGTTTAAGCCAAAAAGTGCGGTTACTTCCCGTAGGATCCCAGACCTACTTTCCACCCTGGGCGTGAATAAGGGTCACGGCTGGTCTGGGAAAATACATTTATAGAAGATTCGATTAGGGTTATGACGTCACAATTTTTTGCGAAATCCAATAGAGGGGGAGGTTCAGATTTTAGACAATAATGTATTCAACGATCTTCATTCTCAGATCAAAGAAGTAAATTCCAAAACAATGGAATAAATAAAATGCCGCGGGGATATTGATTAAAAATTAATGTTTCATT
Source organism: Cephalothrix simula (assembly GCA_035591015.1). Lineage (NCBI taxonomy): Eukaryota > Metazoa > Nemertea > Palaeonemertea > Archinemertea > Cephalotrichidae > Cephalothrix > Cephalothrix simula. The sequence continues at coordinate 18,296 of JAXIUW010200287.1, forward strand.
TCTTATATCATAAATAGAAATCATAAACATCTATAAGCCTTTATATTACGTTTATAGTGACGCATTTATAATATATAATCAATTAATCAATTGTTATATATGTAGTATTTCTAAAGGAAATAATGATTATGTAAAAAATCTAGGTACTTTTTTAAGTGAAAATCTTTAGATTTCTTCAGGTTTCTATCTTTAGAGAAGTTTTTTCCAATAGAAAGGCATAACCCTCGATATTTCAAAAAGGTTTAGAATGTCAAACATACTGAAAAACGGAGCTTTTTATTTATTTACATATTTTCAACTTTTAAGATTGTTACAAAACTTTAACCTAATCTAATTTTTTTTATAAAACGTCACATTTTTAACTTGAGTTTTTATTTTTGTTTTCAATTCTTGTTTCAACATTAATGATTTACGAAACTTAAAATATTTTCAAAATTTTTTCAACGTTTATAATTTTTTCAATTATTGTTTGTTACTATTAACTTTATAATGTACACTTTTAGCTTGGGTTATTTTTCAGTTTTTAACGAGTTTTTAAGAACTTTACGAATCAGTTTTGGTATATATTCAAATTTTGAAGAATTTTTTTGCATATGTTTTGGTGTTATTTTTAACTTCAGTATATTAGTTTGTTACAAAACACATTTTTAACTTTGGTATATTTAATTTTCATCCTTTAACGAATTTGTTACGAAATATGAAATGAATTTTAAAAAATATTGCGCACCTCTGTCAGGCTACATATATTAATTCAAATTTTAACGAAGTATATTTTAAAATATCATAATGTTAAAAGGATCATTTTACAATATAATTATCTTTGCAAGTTTCGATCCCTTGCGGCTATCGGCGTTCTTTCAATTATCTTAAAATAACATATTTTTTAAAACTTGAAGACAAATTTTATCTTGCCGTATTTTAGCTATTAGACCTCTGACGTCACTAATGTATAATTTATTATTATAAAAGGCAGAATTTTGACTGGGTGGGGAAGAAAAAAGATCGTATTATTACCCTTATACTTTTAAAATCATGCCTAAAGGTATTTTGTATTTTAGATTCATTTTCAACTATTCACTTGTCTTTAATAGTCCCTTCTGATTTGGTCAAATAGTTTTGGTCATATATAATTTACCCTTTGGCCAAAAACTATCAAATGTTAAATTTAAGATAACTCTTGGCTTTACGATTTTCATTTTTCTTTGAAATCTATCTTCAATATAGATTATCCTGCGGACAAAAATCGAATTTCTGTGTATCAACTTTATTTAAGGACAGATATTGATCTTGATAATGGTATATAGTTTAAGATTTTCCTTAATTTTCGCTCAGCATTTTATAAGCCCCACCCTCTGTATATATTTCACCATCATTAATCTGCCCGAGGCCAGTGAAGACGATTAATTGGTGAATCTTAATTCGCGCGATATCTAAACAAATTATCAAGTAACATATTTCATAAATCTTTTTTAAAAGTGTTCACACTTTGTAACGAAAAATCGAAATCTTTGTCCTCCGAGGATTTGTGTTTTGTCTGGAAAATAAACGCCTGGAAACTCTGCAGGGAATATTTTTTGTACTTTTTTAAATTCTTGTTTATCTACTCTCACTATTTTATCTAAAATTACATAACGGTACTATCTATCTCTTTAGTACTGGTTTAGTACTGACTAATTTTTCTAGCGGCCCTATTATAATCATTAGTCATAAATAATTTTTATTCACCGGTTGTGTTATAAGTGAAGTGATATTTAGTGAAATTTCTTGGATAACATTGATAAACCGGTGAATA
>JAXIUW010200288.1:0-11493 GCA_035591015.1 Cephalothrix simula
TATTCATGAATAGTGCAAAATTGTGTCTAAAATGCGTCTCAAAACACCCCTAATTGCGCGAATTTTAATTATTCACCCCCCCCCCCCCATCACCTCCGCTTCGCTACGACCCTGCTCAAAAGTACTCTACTAAATTGGGTATTTGACATAGAAATATTTAAAGGATTTTGATGCGGTTTTTTTGTATGAAAGAAAAGAAAATTCCCCGTCGGTCGAGTGTTCATCCAATATTTTTGGTCGAGTGTAAAGGGGCAAAAATTAAATTCAAAAATCGGGGAGATTTTAACATCTGACTTTAGACCCCCCTGATATTACTCCCTGTTTCAGCGGGGTCCGGATTGAGATTCCGAAATACCCTTACTGAAGGGATAAATATTTAGAGGTAGGTATATTTTTAAGATTCAATAAATTCAATAAAAAAGTATAGCCACATTTAACTTTATTTAGACTCCATTAGTCAGGGATACTTGTCCATGCATTTATTTGGATTTTTGAAGCCTTTATGAGAAACTTTTGGCGGAGGCGGGGCAAACTTAATACGAAACACAAAACAAAAATAAAAAATTGTCGCAGAAATTGCCATTTTACAGTTTTATTTTCGAAAAACAGATTGCACCATAAAATTTCTATCTTTGGGGTAGGTATATACGACGCAGTCAAGTAAGTTTCTCATTCACAGGCTGAGGGAATTTAAGATTTATTATTCCATGGACAAAATATTATTTACAAAAAGTTTTTTTTAAAAACTAAGAAAATATAAAAACAAGGCTATAATACAAAATTTAAAATTTTTTGGAAACACTGGAACTGAAAGGGGAGAGTAAATAATGCTATTTAATAGCTTAGTAAAATTATTTAATTAATTTATGATCATTTATACTTTTTGACAGTGGAAATAATTAAAATACATAGGTTATCAATTACAATTACTTGAATTAACCTGTGAATGAGATACAAAAAAAAGACATTAATTTATTAGTTTACTATATACAATAATTTGTACAAACTTAAATACAGACTATATCTGGCTCAGACTAGTTTAATAAATTATTAAATAAAATACTGAGATATTTAACTTCATACCCCTGTGTACATTGCAACCAAAAAGTTTATTAACTTCACTAAAACAATAAAATACAACTTATTAACAATTCATCAATTACACTACTAAAGAATCCCAAATTTAACTGCCAAAGCCAAATTAAAGCAGGGCCAAGCCAAGTTTAATGGCATATTGCGTGTAGGAGAGTATAATATTAAAAGTCTATAATAAGATCTAAGGCAAGAATTTTATATGAATATTGAGACAGAACACACAATTGTAAATTTGGGATTCTAATTGTCAATCTTAAAAAGGAGTAATTCAACTTCAGTAACTTTAAAACCATGCAAGATTTGCAGGATTATAAATCCAAAACCTTATTATCTTATTAAGTTCAATCATAAGAATTTATAAGCATATATTTAAAAGTTAATCAAGTAATTTCTGTTTATGAGCGTTTTGTCAATGATAACTTATGTAGATTAACTTATGACAGAACGCACATAATTATCTTTTTAAGGCGTCCACATTGCCCTTTTTGTACAAAACGAATAAAAATTTAAAAAGTTTTGATCAAAAATTTTCTGCGTTTAATCGATAGTTAACATCTAAATATATACTAGTAGTAACATTTAAGCTCAATATTGATTTTTACAAAAAAACTTGATTACAAAACTAGGCTTTTAAGATATCTAGGCATAAAAACAATTTATTGACATTTAAAAGACCATTAAACGCCAAAGTATATAAAATTAAATTAGTAGTTTAAACATGAAAGCATTTTATTTCAATTAAGTAGTTCTAAATTGGGATTACAGTAGTCATAAGCAGATGGTTTTGAATTCCAGTAGATAGACTTAATTTTAATCTCAAACTTAGTGAACTTCCATCTTTAAAAGTTGAATCTTTAACAATAAGACTTGTTCCCGTGGAAATTTCTTTATAGCAAAGTGAAAGTTGTTTCACAAACCACACAAAAAGGCTCACCATTCAATAGCCCATGTTTTCAGCTTTCTGAAAATTTATAAAAAAGTCGGTGCCTATTGTCATCGTTATGAGAAAAATCCAAATCCCGGCCAAAAAATACCCTTAAAGGTGCCCTTTGTCATCGTTTAGAGAAAAATTCAAATCCCGGATGCACCCAGCAAGCCAAAAATTCCCTTGACTTCACTGGCAATAAAAACGGGAACGAAACTAAGATGGCTACCGAATCGTATGAATTTTTTTGTGAAAGGCATCATAAATACCTTTCATGATGAGCGCGGATTGTTGATCTATCAAAAACATATCCAAAATGGAAGGAGGGATTTTTTTATATTTGAAAATTTGACTGGGTCCTTTCTACGACTGTAGGTCGACTCAAAAATTTGGAGCGTTCAAACTTCATTTCATGGTGCCGCCATTTTAGGCTAGGGGCCGGCCGTATTAAAGTTCACCACGTCATAAAATATGGCGGACCTATGAAAAGTGAGCAGACGATATTTGACTTTTAAAAAACTAGTAAATTTAAATGTACGTATCTCATCATCACTATAGGACCTAAATCATGTCAATCCTCATTTCCAGGAATAGGCTTTAAAAGGAGTACGTGTATTTCTTAATTTTACCGAGAGGGTGTCTTCGTAGATTTTAGGTCCTAACAACTATTTTCCCAATTTCCCTATCATCTGATCATAGACCTTGACCAAAAGATTTTAACATGATGACCTTGAAATTAAAATAGTTTGAGGATAGGAGACTAGTACTGACAGTACTGATTGTTTAAAATGGTCAATGTACACTCAATATATGATGATGATAATATTAAAAGATATCATTTAAACAATCAATTTGATTGGCAATTAAAATGCCGGTCATTAAAAATGAAGGTCGGCATACTATCTCCATATCTCTACAAATATACATAGAGTGTAATACAGTTGTTGGTTAAAATTATCCTGATACCAGCACAGTCAAAAAATAAAATTTTTATCTTAATAAGTCCTTTATATGTACGTCATACATTAACATTCATGTAACCATCTGTGTATAGGAGGCCAGGGTCTAGAAGCGTGGGTATCGATCCCGATCCCGCCAAGGCTAAAAATGAGATATCCCGATCCCGGCAAGGCTAAAAATGATATATCCCGATCCTGCTAGATTGCCGGAGATCCTGGCAACCCATCCCGCCACCCCGATCCCGATCCCATAAGGCCCATTTTCAACGGAACCCGACCCCGGCTGGGCATTTTTGGCCATATCCCTATACCGTTTTGACCCCTTCCATACCCTCATATAGGTCTAACCTTACATGCTGTTCCTAACCTGTCAAAAATATTAAGTCTATCCGCTGTCTATCAAATATCGTAAAAACGGATAAATATGCATGTATTTTTTAAAATATATCAATTGATATCATTTAAATACTGTTTGATCCTGTTTTTAATATTTAATATAAAATGACGCATATAATAAACCCACATGTTTAGAATAAATTCCATTTTTAATAAGGGTTTTAATTATTAAAAACCCATACATTGCATACATGATAGGATACTTTTTATTTTATGTTCCAAAACAAATTTAAGAAATTTTAATTCCAGCCTAAATTTTCACCACAATTTTTATTGACCAATTCGACCTGAATTGATAAAAAAATTTACTTGAAAGTCTCAAATCTCCTCTTGATATAAGAGGAGAACATTTTCAAAGGAGAAAAATAATAGTCTTGTAAAATCAAAAATTTAAAATGACTATAGCACTGAATTAAAAAACAGCAATAAATCAAAATGTTATATTCGAGACTTCCTTGTTAAACCGTTAAAATTTTATGGGCTTTGAAATTTAACCTAAAAAGTTAGGCCAACCCTTTAGCTCAAAAAACATTAAAAACGCTGATCTACAATAGAATTCGAAAAAATACTTTGGTGTTATCTCAGACAGCATATTTTAATATTTACAATGACTCATTCAATTCACATGTGACAGTCACCAGACAGTATTTTCATTCTGAATAAGAAATAGGTAAATACATTTATAACCTGTCCAGGGTAAAGTATTGTATATATTGTTTATTGTGGCAGATGTTTTAAGCATATGGAACGTATAATGTTTATGATTGTTTATTAAAATTAGACTTGGGTTTAGTGCATGCCCGGGGCCCAGAGCCAATGTGTACTCGTGGACATTCCAAGTAGCGGAAGATTATCCAGAAAAAAATATAATAAAGTTTATCTTTTTGATTCTTGAAAAGCTCGACACCCAAAATCATGAAGCTCTTTCAAATTGGTAAGGACAAGGTCGGAATATTTGAGATTGTTCCTGAAAGGGCCCCCGACCTACAAGGGTGCACCAACCTGCCAATCCAGTATCTTCAAACTGGAATGCAATTCATCATTTTAGGCTATTTTAAAATCCAATAATCTAGCCTCATTTCTAGGAAGGTTATTTTTCAGTTGCAGACATTCCAGAATAAGATTCTAGACACAAAAATAGCTTTCCGATTTCAATTGATAAATGCTTCCCTTAAGAATGCCAAGGTTATATTACCAAGGTTAGGGTTACTAGGTTTCATGATAGGGGGTTAATGGGATAATTTTAGGGAAAGTTCTCCCCCTAATGATGGTTTGACAGCCCTATTTGTTACGAAAGGTACATCTATTATGCAGCAATCTTTCTACTCCTCGAAACGGGCTCGAAACTTATCAGAAACGGTTGCTATAGTAACCCAATTCATCAGGGAGATGTGGAAAAACGCTTTTTGCAGTCTTTTCATATAGGCAAATAGACAGAATAAGTATAGAGAAAGACATTACACCTAGACTGATATGGGCAAGAGTACAAATTACTTGTTTCATGTTTTGAGTTAGGTGTTTCAGGCAAGGGATAAAACTTGTTAGATAAAAAGAAACAAATATATAGAATACTAACATATAAATTAACAAAAGATTAATTGGTATAAAAATCCATGGTCAAGGTTAATTTTAAACACCAAAAGTATCACAAGTAAAATAAAATGCTTTCATATTTCATAACATAACATTTTTGGAAATTTAAAATTGTCAATTCCATTTATTTGGGTACATTACATCAAAGTATCCCGACTGATTTTAAAAACATCAGACAAGGCTCATGCATTCCTTTAAATAAAGCTCACATCTAGTCTTCTTAGCTTCTTAAAGGTTGAGGGAAGGTTTAAAACCTATATGGACTTCGAGTACAGCAATATCTCCTAACCAGAACAGAATCACTGTTCCTAAAACAATCATTAGTTCCGTATCGTCTCCCCTGGTACCAGAATTATCAATGCCAAGGAATATTATTTAGGCGGCAGTGCTGATCAGCTGATGATATGGTAGACAATAATAAAATATATTTACACATCCAACAATTTTTTGAAATCACCTACGCGAGTGAAATGCATTTAAGAAGCCGCCATAATGATGTAACAAGCCAAGCTAGAAAACGCACCACTGAGACGCCCTTGATTGTAGATTGTTGAATAATCCAAATTTTACAAATCCGAGCCACTTTATTAATAATAATCATACTCCCAGTGCACTACATAACTACGCAACAAGCACATTTCTTTTTTTCTTTCAATTTAACATGTTCTACTTGCATACTATTGTCAGCATCCTTTACTTTTACAACACTAACTTCCCCTTCAACAGGGTGTGTAACTGATGCACTAACGCAGTTATCAACTTTAATATCATGTAACATAACACCACTGCTGTTTTGATTAGCGTCTATTTTTCCTTTTTTTGGCGACGCGTGATTATCAGAAGTATTAACAGCATTTATAAAGTTGTCCGTTTCATCTGCGTTTTCTTTCTCGGGGTCGTCTATGACAACTTGAGTCCGAGATATCGTCGACCTCCGAAGCATTTCTTCGGCCTCCTTACAGAGGTCACCATCAGGCTGGAACGGGTTATCACGGCTTTCCATGCTGAAAAAGCAACAAAAGAAATGATTACAACGAGGATACAGGGAATGCATTAACGCTAACTGTCTGGCCTGGTATTAAGCAGTTCGTGAATTTCACGAACTGCTAACACAAATAAATGATATTTCATAGAGCACTTTAAGATTTTCATCTGTGAAACATCAGACTAACTACATGTATCCTATTTTGGATTTGGAAATAGCATTTTGCGTTTTTGAAATCCTCTAAAAAGGTGGCGTTATTACATCATTCTCAAAGAGCACAACTGGTGCTTGTGCCATAGGCACCGCGGTAACAACCTGCTTCGGGAGAAGATCTTTTTTCGAAGAAAAAAGATAAGGATTGCAACATAGGCTTTGCAATAGAAAACTTTATATTAAGCACATTGAATCCATACTGTGTGCAAACTAGAATAGCTGTGAGGGTCAGATATGGCTCATTTGAAGCAAAACTCATGGCGAATTAGTATGGATATAGGTTTTATAGACTTATCCAGTTTTTCTTAATTTTGAATAATTCATGAAATATTGGAGCTAAAATAGTTGCTATTTTTAGAGCATGTTTTCATGAATTATTTAAAATCTAAGAAAAACCGTTTAAGATAAGGCAATAAAACCTATATCCATACTATAAATTCGCCATTAAAATAAAATGAGCCATATCTGACCTCACAGCACACAGTATGGATCCAAAGTGCTTTAATATAAAGTGTTCTATTGCAAAGCCCGTGTTGCAATCCTAGTCTTTTTCTTCGAAAAAAGATCTCCCGGAGCTGGTTTTTACCGGGGCCTATATGGCTTGTGCACTTGTTATATATATAGCTGCTAAATTTCTGGTAAAATTGATAAAAATTACAGAAAAATGATTGTTTAAAATTGATGAAAATTCTATCAAATTAAAGAAGTTCACAACAGATTATTAAAATTATTAAAGTCGTACATCAATTTCAATTACACCATTTTCTTTTACAAAACATCATTACAAGGCAATTTAATGACACAAAATACATAAAATTACACATGTAATACAAAATAATAATACAAAATGGCTGGGATGCAAATGTTGATTGGATATGATGATACCTGATGATACCATCATAAAATTTGTTGGATCATTCTTAATGATAGGCGCGCAAAGACATAAAAGAGCAAAGTCTTTTTAAAGGTTGTACACAGATATAATCAAGTAATTCTTGTACCTTAATTTACTTACCCCAAAGTTTTAAACAAGTATAGAGATACAAACAATTATCCTAAGTTAGATAGGGAATATGTAATCACCCTATTCGCCTACTCTGAGATCATCGGAATGAAAAGTATTCGAAATATACTATGGAACATGGAACAACTTCACAGTGTTCCCTAACTAAATAGAAAAATACAAAAAAATTTCAGACGTTTTTCATCGTAAACAACTTCATCGTTCCTATCTTAACTTCCTATAACAACTAAATTATACGTGCTATATAGACGTCAGAACATAGTAAATTTTGATAAAACATGTATTGATAAACCATTCATACAATAAATATAAAACTGTAATTCAATCAATTGTTACGGTGTCTTAAAAACTCAAGAATCGTAACAGTAGGGAACATACACCAAGAACATACCTAGAGTAAACTATCGGTGCGGCTGGGATTTTATAACATGATACCTCATGGAAGGAGGACATTCATCCATGGAGCATTGCATGGAGGGGACACTCATCCCTAGGCTTCTTTCGTCGAAATTATACAAAGTATTCAGCCCCGGACAGGTATCCATTTAGCATCGGTAAATACAGATCACTCATTCACGTGTGAATCACAGTCCCTAATCGTAATGGGTCCCGACCTGCAAGCCTCCTCACTTTATTTTCGAGGACTTTTCTATGTTCCTTGATAAGCAAGTCCTTATTATCTTTTTCCTCCTTAATATTGCTCCCGATCTATTTCCTATTTCTTCCAGCTCACTCAACCTTCTTTCTGAGCCTTAGTTGTAAGGGAATGTGAGTCCAAGACAACAACAACATATGATGTGCAGTGGGCGGGGAGTTCTCGAGCTAAATCAGATTCAGATTACCTCACACCATGGCTCACTTCTTTCGGCAGCCGAGAAATTGAAGATACACCGACTGAAGCTCCGATTCTCGAAGATTTTTCAAGAATACGGAAGCAGCCCAATAAAAGAAGTGGCCCTACAAGTTTTCATTATGGAACTGGTATACCCATTGGCATCCATAACATTTTGAATTATCATTGATTCAAAAAGTTTTACATCACATACTTGCCATAAATATCTGAAAAATTCTTAGTCTGAAAGGCTTTGGTAATTCATCATGTAATTTTTTGACATTAATTCAGTAAGCGGCAAGAATCAACCAACGTATAGTGAAAAATTGGTTTCCGTCTGGAGCCACATAAGTGGTTGGTTTTATTACACTCACCATTCCGTATTCATCTGAGACTTGACGCAAATCTGGCAAATGCGACAAAATACGAGACCTATATGCAAATGTTTCATGAAATGAAATGTCATCCGTTTCGCTATTTTCTATATACCACTAGAGTCGGGATTTTTATCCAAGAGGGAAGGGGGCCACTGCAAGCCCATATGAAGTGCACTGAGCTCTTCGGGCGCTTTCGCAGTTCCTAGTCCCCGCTCCACTTTTTTAACGCTGATCGAGCCACCATCTGCCGACGGTAAGACTCGAACTATGACGAAGGATTTTACGTCATGACCCAGGTCTAGTTCAGCGCAGAAGCACATTTCAATATTGAAATGTGCTACTGTTCAGCGCCTTTAACCACTCGGCCATCCAGACAGAACAGCACTGAGAATCGAGACTTTAGATTCCTCAACATCTACATATACGAAGAACTAAGAGGAAGCCTACTTGAGATTAGTGGAAGTAAATTTAAGTCCATCCAAGTCAATGTACAGAGTTTGGAACCTATAACCTACCATCACAAAATCAGGTTTTTTTAAAGAAAAAAACTTACCGTTTTAGCATATTAAACTGATTGATTTGGATCCAGTTGGAGGTTGAAGTAACTTTAAAAATGTGTCTACACCTACACGCAAATATTATGCATTTATAAATGGTTTATACAGTGACTTATTTTTAAGGTATACCATATAGGTATAAACATGCATTCAATATTTCGCATTACTATTGTTATACATGTATTATTATAAAAAAATACCACAATGGCTTGCACAAAGGTTCACAATGAAAAAACGATGATGAAAATATATATAATGTATTGAATGATCAAAACAAACTTCAATGGTATAAAAATAGAATAAAACCTGATAAAACTCATATGAAAGGATATACATTTTTTGTAAGGTAACTTATGTTCTAGAAGAGCTGCTTGACAGAAGCCAGTAAACAGGTATATAATTATTTGATTGGATTTTTAAGAAGCATAAAAACAAGAAATTGAAAGGCTGTTCTAGAGTCACCATCGCTTGCGAAAATATTCGCCAGCGATCAAATACGAGAGCGCAGGAACCGTAACATTTGTATTCAATACATAATATTACAAAGCTTCGGCGCTCTGATATCTGTTCGCAGGCGATTATTTTTGCCAGCGATGATGACTCTATAACAGCCTTAAACAAAATTCCTAACATGTAAGCTATAGGCCTACATTATAATACAAATGTTTTAAAATATATCATAATAAACCAGTTGAGACGGTTCTATGAGTTCCGAAATGTGTAAAAACTTTTGATCAAACTATATACATGATAGTGTTTTGCGCAATGTCCTACGTCCAAAAAAATTAAATGCCAATTGACCTGTTAATTTCAAAAATCCAAATAATGAAGGAATGCTAAGTATTATTGAACTACTACTTGACGACTGGATGTATGAAAGACAGTTTTGTTTGATATCGTAGTAAAATCTCTTACTGAATTCTTTGTTCTAGTCAGGTCCTGGTTCTACTATTTGCTAGTTTTGCCTATTTGCATTAAAAACAATTGCTACTGCACTGTTTTAGTTTTCAAGTCCAGCAAATGTTTTTCCAGTTCAATCAGGAGCAACTCAACTGATCAAATTTATCAAAATTTTAAAACATTTATGTATTTTGAAAAACATCAAGAATAGTGCAATTACAACTATAACTAGTCAGTATTTGCATAACCGTATTTGTAAATTATTATTTTCTACTATCAAGAGCAATTAGTATAAAATACGTGATTATCATGATTAACCATACCTGGAGGGTATCAAATATATAGCTATAATCCTGATTAACTGAATTTGTGAATTTTGGCTTTGTACAATACAGCAAATGACAACCATGATATAATCACAATAGGTAAGAAAGAAGAAGATAATTTGATCATCATACCGGGTTATGTCACAGCACGCAAAGTTTTTCAAATACCATATCACATTATTGAATAGCAAAAAATTTTCAGTCTGGGACAGTGACCAACCGGCGAAATACATCAAATTTTTTTCTAAACATATTTTTGGTGATGAAGAACTTCAGATGACAAAACCTAAGAGCAGAGGACTGACAAAAATTGTGATACGCCATACGTGCTAGATTCCTAGATGAGTTTTTTGGTTAACATTCGTCATTTGAGTTTCAAAATAAATTATCTCTACCAAAGCCAATCCTCTTTTGTAGTTTATATAGAATAGTATAAAAATATACAATACAACTAAAAAGTACCCAACAAAGTATTCCCAGGCAATATGATTGCGGACAAGTAGGCTAGATAGTGGTTTGAAGTAGTTGGTTTCATTATGAATTCCAAATAAAATTTAAAATCAAGAATCTTTTTTCAATGTGAAAAGTAGCAGCTGTTTTTATATCCAGGTATTACTTTTCCTCTTTTTAAATAAAATAATTTTACCACACTAGAAAATTCAAAACTCATAGATCAGTTTGGTGGTAGTTGGTGACCTCAAAATGATTTCTCACAAAATGAAATCCATGATTTGGAATTGGAAATTCAAACTAATCTTCCAAAATTACCTATTATAAGCAAGTGGTGTGTGGTGTGGTATGAACCAGATAAATATCTAAATTTACCTCATTTACTCACTACTCAGTAGTCTGCTCACTATACTGAAAATCACGACAACCTTTGCTGTTGAACTTAAGTGACACGTCAAACTCAAGCTGAAAAGCTAAAGCAGGTGCCTCCTTCACACTACTCAATGCCAATAAGAGAACTTCTACAAAATAAGTACCCACATATTTTTACTAATAAGCTGTTAAAGGCTTCAGCACGACTGTTAAGAAAATGGAGAACAACGAACAAGAGAATACTGAAAATGATTTTTGCTGACACTGCACAATGATTTTATTCCTCCAAAAACCGGAATCAACCTCTAAAATCAAAAGACCCTCAAAAAGTAACCAAATTCGTTTAAACCTTAACATATCTTTAAAAAAATACCTAGAGGACAGTATGGCACCATTTTGCCTTCTTTAAGTAGATTTCCGGTGGAATTATTGAAGCGGAAAGGAGAAAGTAAAAAAATTCAAAAAATGATACATTTCATTTACAAGCAA
>JAXIUW010200399.1:0-11492 GCA_035591015.1 Cephalothrix simula
CTTCAAAAACTGACACACCGACGCGCGACGCTACCGACTGAGCCACGATCTCGTCTGAGGGAACGAGGTTTACGCTATAATTTGAATTAAATGTGATGATAACACGTCACCGAAGACTATCGCGTTCTGATTGGCCCTCTCATTTTGCGGTGAGATCACAGCTACATTATTTACAAGTCCCGTCAGAGATGATTTTGTAGAATCAGATCTGAGTTGAGAATGACAAATCGCGTATCCGTGAGTTTTAAAGACCTTGGCATGTACATGATCGTACATTAGAAAGTCGCAAGTCTGAGTATCCCCTGGTTGGCCTTTCGCGTATCCGCTAAAAACGTGAATCGCGTATCCGCTAAAAACGTGAATCGCAAATTCGCACATTAGAAAATGCGCGTATCCGCAAGTCGCGTATTCGCACATTGGATAATGCGCGTATCCGTAAGTTCGCATCCATAAGTTGTAAAATCGAGTGTACACAATGGAGCATACGCGACTTTGAAGTCGCGAATTCGAATTACGTGTCCGCATGTTAGTGAATACGCGCTTCGGGTATCCGCAAGTCGAGTATTTGACCAAGACTATGGCTGTATATCCGCAAATCGCGAATGACATCCTCACGTTAGGGAGTACACGATTCGCGTATCGGCAAGTTGTGTGTTTCAATGTCGCGCATCCGTAGGTTGTAAATTTTACAAAGAATTATCCGCAAATGATGAATCGCATATCTTCATATTAGAGAATACGCGAGTACACGACTTGTCGCATATACGAAAGACGCGTATGTACGATTCGCGACTTGCGGATTCTGCAATTTGCGGAACCACGGCTTGCCAATATGCCATTCGGGACTTTCAGATAAATGACTCGCTACTTGCAGATACGTAATTGGGAAATTGCGGATACGTAATTGGCGACCTGCGCACATTTAGGCGTAATGCGTACCCGTAAGGTTAAATTTACAACTTACGGGTAGGCATTACGCAACATACGAGTACGATACGCAAGCGGCGCATCTGCATAGTAAAGAATATGCGACCCGCGTATCCATAAGTTATAAAATTGGACCAAAGCCTAGGTATACGTCCGCAAGTTGTATAAATCACGAATCGCGTATCTGCATTAAAATGGAATATGCGATTCGCATTCGCGTATCCCCAAGTCGTGTAATCGCATGTTACGTATTTGTAATTTGTAAAACTTTACCAAGCTAGTGGAGAATAATGAATCCACACATTGGAGGATACGCAACATGCATATCAGTAACTCGTGTTGCTTGCGAAATCCATAAAACTAGACATAATATAAAGGGCAAGTCATGTATCGGCATAAACGCGCCTCGTGTATCCTAACAATGCATACCTACCTTTCTTTTAACACTCTCAGGAGCATATTAACAAATTTCATCCATTTCCAACGATCAGTATGCCCAAATTCAGACCTACTGAGAGTCTGTATCAATACAGGTTGAGGAAACGGGTTTTTCGCCGATGTTTTCCATTCAAAAATCTTCCCATACTTCCCGGTTGCAACTGTCTTCACCTTCTTAGTGTCGTCAATCTGATACTTTATTTGTGTCTTCACGGCTTCACTTCTCAAACACAGTTGACATATTTCATCAAGAATGGAGTCAAGGTCTTTTTTCTTCTCTCCGTTAAATTCAAACTTAAGTTGATGGCATTTGTTTAGAGTTTTTTCGACAATTTTAACATTTTCAGTTATCAACTCATCTAAAACTTTTGAAATTTCACTGTTAAGTTTATTTTTATGACCTCTAATTTCTTCTAACATTTGATTACAAAGGTCAAGTTGCCACTCGCGATGATTTAGTTGTTTTTCATCATCAGTGTATCTTTCAAGCAGCCAATCAACGTCGAATAGCTTGTCTGTGTATCCCTCCGCGGCGATTTGGATTCGTTTCACAAATTCGTTAGAATCTCTGAAAATGCTTGATGTTTCATTTCGATTTGTCAAAGCTCGCAAAGTTTCAATTGTGAGTGCCGTGCACTCATCTGCAAGTTTGCTATTTTCTAAGTCACTGAAATGCTCCCTGCAATAATTAATTACATCAGGTAACTTATCCTCGAATCGAAAAATTTGCAAAATTAAACTGGCACTATTTGAAAAATGTAAACAAATGATGTCACGTATCAATCCGCAGCAGTTACAAGTCTTTGGTGAGCAGTTAACATCAAGCAATGACATAATCATTTCAAAATTATTATCTTCTAAAATCTGAAACGCTTTTTCTGCAAGAATATCAAATTTAGCACGATTAAACTGTTTTTTAAACCATGAAATTAATCCTGCTGCTATCTTGGCGTCTAAATCCAACAAAGTTTGTAAGTCTGTGTCTAAGTACCCTGCCGTTTGAAGTGCATTTGTATCAAATGATAAACACAAATTTAAAGCGGTTGTGATTTTTTGTAAACATTCCAAATAAACACTTTTAGTCTGTTTTTCCAAGAGGCAAGCAAGATAAGTCAATAATCGACTAAATTCTTTTTTGTAAAATTCATCATTCTTGATTTTTTCTCCTAAATGCATTTTTTCTAGTTGTTTGGCAGAGATTCTGTAGAAAAAAGACGACCCCTCCATTTTTTCTGACTCCGGAATTCGGGAACAAGATTTTAGAGTTTTGAAAGTTGCAGACAAAGTTTCTTTGTACTCCTTAAGTTTCTTCTGCCTTTGAATAGAATCAGTGAAATTGACATCTTTTTCATCAACGTCTACTTTGTTTACAATAAACAAAACACGTGACGCTGGCATTTTCGAAGTCATGTTCAAGACGTAGTCTCTATCCTAAATAGAAAATAAATAGACGCTTAAAATGAAATATACATGTACATAAATTCTGTCAACAGCATTAGTCATTTCACAAGTTGAACATAAGCAGAACCGCAAATTGCGGATACGCGGCCCGTGATAGACGATTCGCAATATGCGTGCACCATTCGCGTCTTATAGATTCGCGACTTGCAACTTTTGGATCAAAATTTTTTAAAGTGAGCTGCATGTATTTATTATTTACCTAATTCCTGTTGATAATATGGTGTTTTACTAGTATTTGAAATAATATCTTAAGAACTTCATTTTGTCAGGATGACTTTGAAAACAGGTAAATCAGTATGGTGAAAGACAAACCTTTTCAACAAAATGTAACTCATATTGCACGCTTATTTTTCACAATTAGTGATCAGAAATAGTTCTTAAGGTATTTTTTTCAAAAACAATCATATTTTCAACAGGAATTAGGAAAATAATAAATACATGCAGCTGACTTTGAAAAATTTTGACGGAAATGAATGTCTTTCACAATACAAAATTAGCTATGTTTTCAAAGTCGTCCTGACAAAATAAAGTTCTAAAGATATTATTTCAAATAAACCATCTTATTAACCATTTTGCTGTACAATATTATACAGTTATTGTACAGTCGCACTCAACCGTAGTGTAATATTTTGTCGAAAACTACATTTCTCGGGAATCAATGGTTAATAAAACTGTTATTGGACATTTCTTCGTGCAATATGAGCAATTATTTATCTTCGGCGCTGCGCGCCTCGGACAAATAACTGCTTTCATATTGCACTCATAAAGTGTCCAATAACTGTATAATATTATCAACAGCAATTGGGTAAATAATAAATACATACAGCTCACTTTGAAAAATTTTGATCCAAACTTTGAATTTCGAAGGACGAAGTTTCAAAAATAGTTTCTGTTCGGGGTTAAATTTTAGGATACGCGGTATGCGAATACGAGGCTTGATACGTAACTCACGGATACACGATTTTCAATTGAGGATATAAAAAAACTTGGGCTACATAGTTGCAGTTTTGAGTCCCTATTCATTTGTACACGGAGGATGGACTATTCTTACTCCTGTAGCCAAAAATATTTGCTTAAATGAAAAAATATTTTTGAACTTTAAAAATTTAGACTACAAACTCTTATTCACGGATTTTTAGGCGATTTGAAGCAAATTTATTTTTTGGAAAATCTAGTGGGCGAAATCAGGGGAAGTCAGCCCAAGTTCTTTTACCCGGCTGTACATCCGCAAGTCGCGAATCGCATATCCGCATGTTGCATATCCGTACAATTTGACCGGGGCTAAGAATCTGCAGGTTGCGTATTCGCAAATTAGAGAATTACAGTCTTATTTCTACATACCAATTGCGTTTATGGAAGTCGTATCCGTAAGTCGCGCATTCCCAAATTTGAGAGTACGCGATTCGCGACTTGCAAAAATATCATGTCTTGGTGTTTTACATCTTACGGATACGCGGCTTGCGCACATGCCAATCACAAATTGCGGATAAGAGATTCGCAACTTGCGGATTAGCTAATATCACTTATTCCCCAACTTGCGGATACGCGATTCGCGACCTCCGAAGGTCTTGGTCAAGTTATGGATATGAGACTTGCGTCATTCCCTAACTTGTCGATACACAGCTAAGTAGTGATCAATTTGTAGAACTTACGGATACAGGACGTGTATATGCAACTAGCGGATATACAGAGAGGGTCTAGGACTAGCAGATGTGCGAATCGAGTATTTCCTAACTTGCGGATACACGATTCACGACTTGCATATGTACAGCCAGGTCTTGCTCAAATTTTACAACATACGGATACGGATGCGAATACCCGACTCTTGGATACCAGTAGCACATTTCAATATTGAAATGTGCTACTGTGGATACCTATCATTTGCAGATTCGCGACTTGGGAAATTCATAGATAAGTCACAAAATAGAAGACCTATATTCCCTGAATTATTAGTTAAGAGTTTCCACCTATTCTCGGGGGGGGGGGGGGGTGTTATGGATTATCATTAAAAAATAGGGGAAAAAGTTTTTACCTCATTAGTAAATCTCCTTCCATTATCCAAAACATATAAGATAACTGGCGGATGAGGCTCTGTTTCAATAAACCTTTTCACAAACTCATCAACTTCAGAATTACTTCCAAAGCCTGGGGTATCAATGATGGAAAACCCACATTCAAGAAACCTATTTTTGATATGAACATCGATGCACGGATCCGAATCACTCTCTAGAGCAAGAATCTCTTTTGGAATCCTGAAGGAATCATTACTTTTTAATGGTTTTGATTTTTCTTTAGTCCGTGACGAGTGAACCTAAAAATTAGAACAAAAACTTATCAATTTTAAACAAAAATCAAACATGCATGTATTATAATATTTACATACCTTACCTTATACGATGGAGGCTCATAAGAATGATTAACTCGTACAACTTTGCAATTAGTGGCTATTCTGCTTTCAGGAATAACCTTCTCTCCTAATATGCGGTTGCATATTGCAGATTTTCCGCAATTCTTTTTGCCGATGACTAAAATTGGCAAAGCATAATCTGGACTTAAACATGATTCCACAAATTTAATGTCATCTTGAGAAAATGAGATGCCATTTTCAGCATCTTGTTTTGATGATAGATGACACTGAAATGCATCAATTTCTGACCTTGTGCAATTAAATATATCCAAAATATTTTGCCTAGCGCTAGGCATGGTTAGATCATGTTAAATTTCAAATGTTATAGTTTATTTGAATGCTTTAAAAATAATTTAAGTTGGTTTTAAAATTATTTTACAAGGAATGTGAGAAAAAATACTTATTCATTCTCAAGATCAAACTTAGGTTAAGGGAAATATCAAAACAAAGTCGCACGGTACAAAATGCTCTCACAAAATATCACTTCTAATAAATTATGTTTCAAAAAATGATTTATGGTATAATTAAACATATATACGTTTTACATAATAAAAAATCAATATTTGAAAATAAGTAGATATTACAATGAGACAGCTTTTGTGTTTAGACATTATAAAAACATTATCAAAGACATTCAAAGCAGTTATTTTATAAAAAAGCGCATCGTAAAAATATGCAATAAAAAGACAAAAACAAAAATGCTTTCCGCACCATTTATGATAAAGATAGCAAAAAAAGTCCCTACTCCTAAACTATATTCATTTTATGCAGTTTAAAATGTTTTTCAGAATAAACAATGGAATCGCTTTTTCCAAAAAACATACTAGTAAGCTCTGAAAAGTTATGACTAATCGGCCAAAAGTCACTACAGGATTTCAACAAGAAATCCAGTTTTTCATTTCTCGAGCCCTTGTTAAACATGGGGCGTAAGTTTTTAGCGGGATCTCTCGGCGTCCAGAGGCCAATTTATTTAATTTTTTCCGAACTTTCAAGAAAAAATGTACCTTAAAGATGCAATTAAAAGTCATTAAAAATATGAATGAACTGCATTTTTTTTCGTAAAAATCGATAAAATAGATGTCCCATCTACTCTGCATCTACTCATCCCTTTTGGCCTAAATTTTACCATACGATGAAATCTCATCACCAAAAAATATTAAGATTGTAACGTCGTAGATCGGTACTTTTTAGGAGAATGCGCATTCTGATTACCAAAAACTACTTTAACACTTGAAAGTTTATTCCTGACGCCAGAAATTCAGCTACATAGAATCATCTAAAAAACTTTCGGAAATGTCTCTAATAAGGATAAAGTGGTCATTTAAAAAAAAATTTCATGCTAAATTCAAACTTTATGATGAAAACCTTGGAAAGTGGTGCATGGTGTAACGTTGTAGATTGATTTTAGACATAATGCACCGATCAACGAGTGCCTCTCTAGGGGGCCTAGCCTGAAAATAGAACCTTATTACACCATTAAAGGATCCTAAAGGCCATCTATCGCCTTTTAAACCATCCCCACTAGGTGATGTCTTTAACCATGCTATGTTTCGGCCTTCTTCTCGCTACGAGGGGTGATCCAATATATTTTTGTTTTAAAATTACACCTATTTCATCCCAATTTGTCGATCAAACGATGTCAAATGATGTAATTAAGATTTATATTTTTAAACATGCGAATTTCGATTGAATAAAAAATTAGAACACATTATGACATTTAAGATCAGTTAATTCTGGTTGATCCATGGATCTCTAAAAGTGAGGCCAATACGCCCTATGGCACCTAATTTGGCGGGAGGTTTGTTTCCCGCTTCGTTCGTGTACATGTACCCTAGCGCACCCTTTGAATGATGCATGAAATGTAGGCCTACACTGTTCTTAAGAATGTAGCATAAAAAGGGCAAGCAATAAAATAGAAACCAAGACAGTTCAAAGCGACTTCAAAAATGACACAAATTAAAAGGTTAAAAATGTTGTAAATTACAGTCAATGAATCTCTGTGAATGTAAAAATTCCAGAAAAAGGCACTGGAGCACACTGACTGTTATAACTATCAAATGATGCACGAAGTTCGTCTTCTGTAAATGTAAGATCATTACTTGATGCTCCTCCATCGAAAGAGGTATCCGTTTTAAAAAACTCACGGTAAAAATCTTTAAGTTGTAAACTTCCATCTAGGGCAGAAGGCCTCTTCTTTCTATCATGGTTCCAGTAAGCCTTAATAACGCTTAAAATTTGGGGAGGCGGAATTCTTTCGTTGTCCTCAAAGTTTGGACGAGCTCCTTCGATCATTTGATTTATTTTGTCAGATGAGTTATTAAATGGCTCACATTTGTAATACAATTTGCCCCGCCACATTTCATAGAAACACAGTGATAACGAAAATAGATCTGACCCGGATGAATATTCTCTTGGAATCTTATGTACTTCAGGAGCAGAATAAATTGGCGATCCCTTGAATCTATTTGTTTCTTCAACATCTCTCATGATATGATCAGCAAGCCCAAAATCCCCAATCTTGGGAACATTATTCGAAATAAAAATATTCGCCAGCTTTATGTCTTTGTGGACGAATTTCAATGAATGCATGAAATGCAGTCCGTTTAAAATTTGAATCACAATATCCAAATAGTATTTTAGAGAAATATCGTAGTTTGTTGCGATGGCAGGGTTTCTTTCAATTCGATTTACATGTATATCCTTTATAAAATGTGTCAAAAGATCACCATCACAAAGTTCAGTTACTAAACACAAAATAGGTCTTGAAGTAGTTTCATCCATTTTAATCATGTGACCGTAAAATCGAAGAACATTGACATGCTCCAAAGTCTGGAAACAATTAATTTCCGTTTGCAAAAGAGAAACTTTTTTGACGTGATTTTTTATATCTATACACTTTACAGCAACATCGGTTACAGTCATTTTTGTATTGCACGTAACTGCAGTTCCAAGCTTAACTTTTGCAAAACTTCCTGTGCCAAGAATCTTATCGGATATTGTCAATGTATTCATTACATTAGAATATATATTTGATAAGCTGTGGTGGTTAAAAAGATCATAGACGTGATGGCAGTCAAAACTGTTACCTAAAATGATATTTGCATCAGCTTTAATTAAATCTAAAACTCCTCCAAAAAAGTTAAGTGAACGTGTCAGTTCTTCTACATATTTTATGTCTATTGTGGCATTAAAAATATTAGGAAAAATACTTTTAATTTTCGGCAGAGCATCAAGACACCTTTTTATATTCAAAGTCTGAACTTCGAGGCTTTCAATAGATATTTTTAAAGGGTCTACGACTGATGGATCAACTTTTTTTTCTTCGAAACCGTCTAACAAAGTATCACTGTTTGTTAATTCTTTGGATAAATATTTCAAAATATTTATCCGACAGTAAACTATTGCATATATCGGAGCTAAATGTCTAATTATGATATTAATTTTTTCACCATGATCCATACTTAAAAGGTAGTCCAAAATGTCGGGCCAATTGTTCCTAACAGACCATTGAATTATCCTGCATGATACGCTAGCATTGTGAGAAATCAGATATTTTACTATTTCAAGATGACCCCGTTCTGTAGCAAGGTCTAATGCTGCGAAACCCACCCTATCCTCTTGATTAACATTTGCCCCTTTTTCAACCAAATACTTAATGACATTAAAATGTCCATATCGAGCAGCACAGACAAGAGGGCTATAACTATCAGTCGAATCATTATCAACTCCACCGTAACTTTCAACAAGAAACTTTAATGTTTCAAGGTGGCCCATTTGTGCAGCGGAAGCCTGAGGTGAATAACCTAAACATGAGGAATTAACAAAGGCATTGTGTTTGATAAGAATCTTAAGAATATCAAGATGTCCAAGTTGACATGCTGAATGAACTGGTGTCCATCCAGCTTTATCAGCCAAATTAACGTCAGCTCCACTAGAAATGAGAGGCTCCACAATTTTTGCATATCCTCGTTGAATGGCAACCATAAGTGGAGAATATCCATCACGATCTCTTAGATTGACATTGGCATTATTTTTAAGTAAAATTTCAACGATCTTAAGATACTTTTCCGCAACAGATACCATCAGTGGTGTCACCCCTTTAATGCAAACACCATCAACATTGGCACTATTTGCAATCAGATGCTTTACGATGCCAAATTTTCCAGAGGAAACAGCTAAAAATAAAGGCGTCAAACCCGTATCATCTGGTTCATTGACATCCACACTACCTTTTAGTAAAGTTTTCACAACGTCTAATTTTCCATTCAATATTGCGATTGACAATGCAGATTTTTGTTTCTTTGTCGCACAACGTGCATTCTTATTTTTTGTCAAAAACTCTACTATTTCAGAATGACCATTTAAAGATGCCAAATCTATAGCAGTAAGACCAGAATCATTTTTACGTTCATTGACGCCAACTGACAAAGGAAAAAGATATTTAGCAACTTTTAAATGACCCCTTTCACATGCTATCATTAATGTTGTCAGCCCGAATTCATTATCAATATTTACATCAGCGTACTTTTCAACGAGGAACTGAACAATATCTAAATGTCCTTCCATAGATGCAAGATATAATGCTGTATGTTTTGAATTTTCAGAATAAAAATCAAGCTCAGCGCCATGTTCTACAAGTAATTTCACAATCTTAATATAACCGAACTGTGCTGCATTTTGGAGTGCTGTGTATGATTTTGAGTTTTGTTTATGAATATCTATATGATTTTTTATTAGAAATTTAGCAGTCTCAAAATTACCTGCATGAGCAGACATGTGTAAGGCGCTTAGACCTTTTTTATTAACTAGATTTACATTAGCACCTTTTTTAACGAGTAATCTTACAACTTCAACATTTTCAGGCATCATTTTAGAAGCTAAAATTAAAGCTGTCGAGCCTTGGTCATCTCGTGCGTTTAAATCAACACCTTGCTTAATATATGATTTAACTTCAGTCAAATGTCCGGACCATAATGCTTTTATCAATGGAGATCCTTGTCCGTTACCTTCATCATAGTCTACATTTGAGAGATTTTGATCAGCACCATTTTCAATCAGTAAGCATGCTATTGCTGAATTTCCTTTTTGGTGAGCAATTTTCAGAGCTGTAGCTCCTTTATTGTTCCATATATTAAGATTAGCTCCATTTTTGATACACTCTTCTGCTAGTTTATAATCTCCCTTAAGAGCTGCATTCATTAAAATAGTATTTCCTCGACTATCTTTTTTATTAACAATACAGCTCTTGTCCCAAGTAGATCCATCTTTGAAAAACTGTTCAAATATTTCAAAATTTTCAAATTCTGATGCAATCATAAATGCATCACGCTCATTATGATCAATCAATTCAACAGAAGCCTTGTTTTCAATCAGAATCTTGACTATTTCTTCAAATCCCTGTTTAGAAGCTATCATTAAGGCACTAAAACCATCTTCAGTAGAACATAAATTGACATCCGCCCCCTCTTTGATGAGATGTTTAACAATTTGTGAATGACCACGCTGAGTTGCATACATCAAGGCAGAAAATCCTAAATCATCAGTCAGATTTACATTAGCACCGTGATTAATAAGCTCAGAAACAATTTTCAAGTGTCCCATTTTTGAAGCAACTATCAAAGGGCTGAAGCCTTTCGAATTAATATTGTTGACATTTGCACCTCCTTTTAATGAAGACAGAGTTAAAGCAAAGTCACCTGATACCGAGGCTTGGAATAGCTTTGAATCCATCTTTATAGTACTAGTACGTTGGTACAGTTTCACTGACTTGCATGTAAGTTAAGCGTTAAACATTATTTAAAGTTCTTTGTATTTTTAAAAGCTCATGATGAGTAGAGATTTCCTGTAAAGAAAAAAAAACACATAAATGATCATAAAATAAGTTAATTTTTCACATCGGATTAACAATCTTAAGACACGCTGGTGGAAAGCATTTTGCAGATTCTCAGCACGCTTTTTCAAAAATGTTTTGATTGTCATGGGTCTTTTCATCTCTTTTGCGGCTTGAAGTTATGCACCTGTTGGGCATCCTTGGTTCAACGGGTTAGGTGTGTACTATCCAAGCTTAGTTCATTCATTCACCGCTGCTCCATCTAACATCCTTGGTTCAACGGGTTAGATGTGTACTATCCAAGGGCACTACTGACTAAAACGCGGAATATTTGCGGAATTTTTACCAAATTTTGAATTGAATTGAAAATTTATTTCTTTTAGCTGTATATACATGCATGATTATGTAAAATAGATTAAATTATATAAA
>JAXIUW010200510.1:0-11488 GCA_035591015.1 Cephalothrix simula
CGGTTCGGTTTCGGTTTTTAAAACATCGGTTTCGGTTGGTCGAGGTCCATTTTCTGGAACCGACGCACACCTCTAATCTGGGGTCTTATGATTCCATTTGGGAGATCTACAAACTTTCAAAATATTTGAAATTCAAATTTTGAATTATCTTTTGACAAAAAACTGCCCCGAAGCTGAAACCAACTTGAACTGGTCATTTGTCATTGAGTCGAGTGTGTGGAATAGGCACGTTTTTAGCTGGAGGGTCACAGATATCATCAAGTTTGATGACACCAATCTTACATTTAACAAGAATTTTTTAAATTTTCATTTTGACTGTGATAGAAATTTATTGCTGTAAGCATCATTAAATCTGAAACTTCAGTAACTTCAGCGACTCGTTTTTATCAGTTTTATCTGTTTATTAGCGTGGGTATTCGAAAGTAAAAAAATGCTTCCAATCAGCAAAAAAAACGGTACAATCAGCCAACAGCCCGTGGAGCTCAACCAAACTCCAAAATGATATCTGTATAGGAGTTTTTTGTAGGACAGATAACATTATTTATCTGTAGGGCTGGGGCAGATATCATTTTGGGCCTCGATTAATTGACTAAAAGTTATTGGAGTCACATGTGGTCATTCCGACTAATCAGAGCCTTTGTTTCAAAGCTATTGGCACATAATGTTTTATTATATTGATGCATGTAGGTTTACTTCTCGTTTCTTGATTTTTCAGATGCATTTGATTATTCATTAAATAGGTGAGCCTTGAAATGGAGGCTGCTGCTGCTGCTACACAAGGAACAAAACGTCTTCAGGCATTTATTGTCGAAGACCATGATGAAGTAATATTGTTTATATATTAAAGAGTCGTGTATGAAGTTAAGACGGAAGCGATGTCGAATTCGATATCGCGAGGACTTTGCGATATCGCAAAAGCGCAAATAATGTCGCTGCTAAAGTACCATCGAAATCACAGAGACTTTGATGTGACTTTTTGATCTCGCGGGAACATCGATTAGCCCTTGCGGTATCGCTAAATCTCGTTTTTCGCATCGGGTTTGGAGGTGAATGTGCAAACAGGCAAAGGAGCAGTGACTCTGTGCACCCTTGCGATATAGCAAAATCCCATTCTTCGCATTGGACTTTGAAGGGGCATCGATGCGTCTCTGCGATGTCGCTTGGTGTGGTCGTTCATGCGCTTTGCGATATCTCGAAATACCATTCTTCGCATTGGGGTTTGAAGGAGAGAGCAAAGGAGTGACGATATCGTTGCGACATCAATGTGCCTCTGAGATGTCACTGGGATATTTCGGGACGTTGCCTGCTATCGCCAAATCCCATTCTTCTCTTTTTCATTTAAAAGAACGATGCGACATTGACATCGACGGGAAAACGACGATTCACTAAATAAGGTTAAACTGTCATCATATAATTGCGATATCAACTGTGAAATTATACCCCACAATTATCTTGTGTTGTACTATTTGGGAATGTAAATCTTCCTTATCCACTAAGATTTTTTGTTAAAATGCCGAGTATACATGTGGCATGCTTTGAAATTGAAAAAAACAAACGAATGTGGAGCCTTTGATCTTGACTTTTGATCATAATTTCTTCTATCTCAGGCCAGTGATTCATCGATCACCAAATAACCTTGCGTTCACCAATTATCACATATTTTTTATCGGATCCACATTTTATTTTAGGCATTACCTCATATATATCGGTGCATCGGTTCTAAAGTGCTACCAATGGAGGGAATCACGATGCTCCATTTAGATTCACATCCGGACATGTTATTACCCATAGATTTTCCTGCTGATCATGTGTTCATAAAAGAAGAACTGTTTTAGTAAGTAAATTTTTATTTTTTATATTTGCACGATATCTAGTACACAAGTGACCTTTTATGTAGGCCTCTTTGATCGGTATAGTTTGGTCATATTTTTGGCGGAGTAATCACTCCCATATATATTAAAAAGTATGAGGCCACTGGGCTCATCTGAGGTATCTGGCGAAATAGTCCGGCAGTCTAAATAGGTATTACTACGCGTAGGTGCCGACCAATATACCAGTTATAAAAGAGGAAATGAAGTGCCGACCTGCGAAGTGGCGACCTGCCGACCCTCAAAGTGCCGGTGAGAGAATTCTATGATTTTTTTGACTGTTAGAAAATACTATGGATGGGAAAATTTGATGAGGCACCGTAAAACGTAAAAATTTCGGCCCCCAGCCACCCAGTGATTACTCCTAATCTCCTAGAAGGGGCATCGGAACCCCTTAACCCTACATTTGTAAACATTTTTGGAAAGGGCTTGAAAATTTACACACCATGGTCCATAGGAGGGTTTTTTGCCCCACGTGGAGGGTCGGACCAAAACTAGCTATAACAGGCTGGTTGCCATAACAAACATACTAAATGAGACTAATCTTGGGTTCTTAGTAATATCAGGTGATCCGTGGAGGTCATTCAAGGTAAACCCACCCATGGTGTGTAACTTTTCACGCCTAATCCTGTGAAAATCTACCACAAGCCTATGTATTCATACAAGACAAATACATTTTGCTACTTGTAGTAGAATTATTGCTGATAATATGAGGTTATATTTTTAGCGCTACAGCTTATAAAAAAAAGGCTTAGTAAATTATTCGCCTCATAGTTGGTGAAGAAAGTATCTTATAATAGAAATATAATCGATGTTACCGGTGATTGATGACAAATTATAATCGTCCCACATTCATGTAGAGTCCCCACCACCTTTTGGTTCACCTTTAATAACAACTGTTGAGTACCTTTGATTTTGAAATAACATATTTTTTTTAGCGCAATCAGTATTGAAAACTGGATTCTTCCTGCTTGTTATGCAGGGCATATCAACAACATCATTTGGCTAAAACCAGAATGGGCAAAGCAAATTAATGAAAAGCGTACAAGATTTGTAATCGGTAAACATAAGGACTCCGGGAAAATTAGGTGAGAAATAATTCTTATTTTTTAATAAACAAGCGTTAGGCCTAAATTATATTTATACAAATGTATCTATACTTTACACAAATGGATGGAAAAATTGGTTAAGGCATGGCCTGGTGTTAGCTACCCGCCCCCAAGGGTTTCTCATATTAGGGGTATAAGAACCCCCATAACCTATACATTACTGGAAAGGGCATACGAAATGGAGTGAAATGGTAGTAGTTTCATGTCCCTACCGCCACCTGGTGGAGGGTGGTGGTTAAAAATGTTCGAAAGAAATCAGCAAATTATTGATTTTTTTAATTGGTGGGAAAAAGTAAAATAGGAACCCCCATAAACTATACATGCCTGGAAAGGGCATGCAAATTGCAGTAAAATGGTGGTGGTTTCATGTCCCTACCGAATGGTGGTCAAAAATGTTCCAAATCAAAATTCTCGATTTATGGTGTGGTGCTCGAGTGGGATACCGGACTATGGTATCCTAAACATTGCCCCACCATACCGGGGCTAACGTCGTTTTACCGTTTTCTAGATGTCCCCGGGGATAACGGCTGTTAATTTTGAATTTTGGTTTCGGTTTTGCCACGTTGGGGTGCCTACCCTGTTAATAATGGGATCTGGGTGTAAAAGAGGTACTTGTTTGGCAGAGATGCCATTGCGGGCTGTATACTTTGTATGGTGTCGATGAAATTAGCCCGAGGATTATTGTCCCTTCCCGGGATGAATACCCAACCATAGTGTATGGTTTTTTACTCAAGGACATCTCGGTGAATTAAGGTGTATTTATGCTACCGCAGTAATTGGTTGTAAATCGATTACTTTAAATTCATTAATAAATTCTTTAACAGATCACGTGATTCAAGCATGCACTTTCATTAGTCCATCTATCGCGGCATCGTAATATGACACAATCGATTTTAACCAATTATAACGAGCGCTGTGATTAGTGGAATTTATTTGGTTTCAAGTGTAGTGTGTTTACAGGATAAATATTTTAAGGGTACAATTTATGAGTACCCTTACTAATACAAGGACAGTAATGGGCAATAATCACTGCCGTACCGGAAAGCTGTCCGGATCCGCCGGGATCTTAATAATCTACCTAACATATGTTTCCTATTTTCAGAATCACTTCAAAAGAAAATTATTTTTTTACTGCCATACCGGAAAGCTGTCCTGATCCGCCTTGGATCTTAATAATCTACCTAACATATGTTTCCTATTTTCAGAATCACTTCAAAAGAAAATTATTTTTTCGCTGCCGTACCGGAAAGCTGTCCGGATCCGCCGTGGATCTTAATAATCTACCTAACATATGTTTCCTATTTTCAGAATCACTTCAAAAGAAAATTATTTTTTGAGTGAAATGCTGTATGCTGATTTCGATCAACTAGAAATGACAAAGAACTTATCATTGACTGTTAAAACAATTCGCTCTAAAAATGAAAAAGATAGCTCGGATTCGGATATTGATATTGATGTCAAAAGCTCTGATAATAACAAGCGAACCGGAACTGCGTGTTCATCTTTGAATCGTGATAAAAAGTTAAGAGGTCAGAGTGAACTATTCGATAAGGTCAAAATACCTTTCATATTGGATATTGATTTGGACTTTTTCTCAACGAGGAACCCATTCCGTGATATTTACACTGATTTCCAGTACTCGTTATTAAAAGAGGTCTACAGGTTCATTCCTCCTGAACATGAGAATAATGAGGTAAGTGCCGAGTACTAAGAAATAAGTACATTTGCGCTTTCGTATTCTTCGGTGTGCGGGTACGCGACTTGCGACTTGTGGATCTATATCTTGATCTTCGTCAAATTTAAAAGATAATACGCGATTCGCGTCTTGGTCAAATACAAGTTGGTCAATACATGACTCTGCTGTATGTAGAAACGAGATTCGTGACCTGTAAGTCGTGGTCAAATTTTACAGTTTTCGTACACTGATTCGCGATGCTCGATCTGCTGGTGTACATCTAGTTCTTAGTTATTTTGCAAATGGCGGACAACACGTAACCAGCTAGTAACATATGGGTACGCGAATTACGCATTCTCCATTGTGGAGATAGGCGATTCGCGACTTTCGAATCAATTTTTAGGTCTTGGTACGGATCGGATACGCGATTCGCCATGCACGTATTGCTGATGTTTATCTAGGTCTTGATCATTTTACAAGTTACGGACGCACACAACCTGCGAATGTTAGACTGGCGGATTCGCGAATCGTGATTTGAGACTGGCGGATTCGCGAATCGTGATTTGAGACTGGCGGATTTCCGAATCGTGATTCTCAAATTAGCGCGAATCGTGATTCGAGACTGGCGGATTCGCAAATCCTGATTCTCCAATGTGCAGGCACGGGACACGCAATTTAGTGACTTCCGGATCTACATCTTGGTCTAGTTCAAATTTTACTAGTTACCGGTTGGTCATTTTATAAGTAACGGATAGACAACATGCGGATACGTGATTCGTGACTTGTGGATATGCGAATCGCGTATTGTATAATTTGCGAGGCTTGCGATTCGTGACATGAGATTATGCGTGTTGTTTCGCGAGATATTCAACAGGCAATACATGTACGCACCTTGCGAAATGCATAAAGCTCTGGAATTGTCTGTAGTTTGTATTTCTAATTCACAAATGTATGGAAATTGGATGAGGCACCGTGAATCGGTCAAATTTTGGCCCCCGTCGAGATCTCCTAGAAGGGGCATCGGAACCCCTTAACCTTATACATTTTTGGAAAGGGCATGAATGAGCTTGATATGATAAACAACTTATTGTAGTTTTGGTCTACACTGAACGATTCGGGGTGTTCCATCCGACCACTAAAAGATGGACATTTTAGATTTTTTGCGCATTTTTCGCCTCTACTCCTCACCGGGTGGTGCAAAAAATTAAACCCCCCATGGTGTGTAACGTTTCATGCCCTTTCCAAAAATGTACACTGGTTAAGGGGGTTCTCATGCCCCTTCTCGGAGATCTCGACGGGGGGTGAATTTGACCTTTATACGGTGCGTCATCCAATTTTTCCATCCATTTTGTATATTTATATTTTTTAATTTCTTCTAGGCTTTAAAGTCATGCATAGAGTTTAGAGAGAAGCAAATTAGCGATATTGACAAAATAATTAAAGGTATAGCGGAGTTAGAGGGTGATATTGATGATTTTGAATTACATCAAGTGGACAAAAAACGGTAAGCAATAAATATGGATAATTTATTGTAGGAAATTTATATGCCTGCGCGCGGAACACGCATGTCCGTATTGTACCATTTGACCGTAACTTACAGAACGGTAAATTGCATGTCACATATCACACGTACAATGTGCATTTGCGGAACGGTTCTGCGAATACGCATGCATATACGTGTGATCTGTGCCGTGGCGTATCATGCGAAATACGCATTTGCAATTAGCATTTCTAGAATTTACGGATTTGCGTTATTTAACTAACTAAGGCGTGAATTGGATGTCATGTTTAATGCTTATCACCGAATGTCCAAGTCGGGGACGGGTGGACTGATGGGGGTTTTATGGTTGGTAACTAGGCAGGTACTGCACAATATAAGGCTAGACCTGCCCCGCCCCCAGGCGTTGCGTCAGATTATGCATATGGGGATTGCACATTCTAAGGGTCAAAATTGAAACTGGTGGGGGTTTACGTTGATTAATTTTTATCAAAGGCGAAAGGCGGTGCAGTCAACACCCTGCCCGCAAAAAAAGGGGGAGGCGGGGATGCATTATTCTCTAATGTGCATAAACGCGTCATGTACATGTACATTCGCAGAGCACGTTAATTACCTGTCACAGCTGTCACATATCATGCGTATGCGCTTGATAATAAAGGAACCTGTATGATGCGTATTATTTTGGAGCCTTCACGGTCTTGATCTTTGACAAATATAATATTGAGTGCGAGTGTTCGTAAAATGCATATTATCGTGCGTATCATGGTTTCGATTAATTTAATTTTAAGTAATCATTTTTATGCTTTAAGATTAACATCGTATATAACCAATACTTATTTTATGGTTTACATAGAATATAAACGTGTCTTTTTAGGTTGACGCTGTTAAAAGAGCTAGTTACAGATTTGAAATCAACGGGAAAAGACATTGATTGGGAAATCCTATTTTCAGCTGGTTTTACATGTGATGATGATGCAGAGCTACCGCATCATGTTAGTACAGAGAGTGAAGTTGATTATCTAATAAATGAGGTTGAAAATGTATTATCCTCATTGCCTCAACCATCTGTAATTACAATTGCAAGGTATGAGCAGACATTTCTAAGATGTTTTGACAATCAATGGGGGGGGGGCATTTAATATTAACCCTATTTTTGAAGGGGGCGGATCCCCAAAATGAGCTAATATGCTAAAGCGGTGTCAGTGATGGTTTCTACACCACAAAGGTGTACATCGGCGTCAAAAAAATTTGTTGGGCCCCAAAAAAATTTTATTTTGCAAATTTTTTTCGGGCCCTATTTGGGCTCCCCTGGCGTTTTTTGCCAACTATATTTTTAACAAACATGTGCTGGACGACCAAAAAAGTTGTCTGGGGCCTGGCACCGTAAATTTGTGACCAATTCTGGAAAAAAAATTTTATTAGCCGACTTTGTGGCCAAAAAGGGCTTCTGGCGGCGACGCAAATGGTCCTAGGTCAGAAATTGTTTTTGGAACATGTGCATCGATAGTTAGTGCATATATGTACCAAATTTCCACTCGGTACGACCTTCCACGGCTGAGATCCTAAGGGGGGGGGGCAGAATACCACAGCAAAAATCGCCCTTCAAAGATAGGGTTAAGTGACATAACTTAAAACTTGTTTTTAGGTCAAGTTCAGATGACTATTGCCCCGCTGATCAAGTTGACTGGATTCAAGAAAAAGTTTCAAATATGTTAGAACGCCTTTATGATGGGATTGAAATCATCAGTGATTATGAAATGCCAGTTGTCGAAGGTGAATCTGGTAACATCGTATGAAAGTATGTAAGTTTTTTTTTGCTGTATGATTATCTAGGTTGTATTCCCAAACAAAGAGCAGTTATGTTGCAGTGCAGTTATGTTTTACAAATACCAGCGGCACTTTTCATATGGATCATCTAATATGATTGTACATTTGTACAATTCTTAATTTTTCTAAAACGTTGATTAATTTTACACATCCGTGGCCCGATAAGTTCCGAAAATCCCCGCTAGAGGCATCACTGAACTCCATTTTGCAAGGCGATTCCAAAAATATATACATGATGGATATAACTTTTACTAAATACCTTAATTAGTCAACCCTCAATAAAACAATAGGAAATTAATTAAACAACTTATACTTTTTATATTTGACCTCTCTGCACTGAGACGCTCACAAAAATATATAGTTTACCCTACTTATAATTATGCTTACCCCTTAATTTGTTAGTTGACCCTAAAACAATAGGAAATTATCACTTTATAGTTTGGTTGAATTGGTTTCATTGAGACCTTTCAGAAAATATTTACATTACCCTACTTATCTCTTAGTAAATACCTTAATTAGTTAACTCTCAATAAAACAATAGAACCTTAATCAATCACTTTGTTCTTACCGCCACTGAATAACTTTCTTCTTGCATTAACTAATGACTAACAAAAATTAAAAAATTCCTTAAATTATCAACGTATTCTTATATTCGAATCCATCGATAATAATAACCCTATCTTTAACTCACACGACATGTTTAATCCGGTACTTACCAATTTTTTGTAAAATAGTCGCATTCAAATTCCTACCTGCAGATACTAAGGACGTTCACCAATTAAATTTTTCTTAATTACGCATTCAATAATTATCCGATCAATCTTAAACCTAAATAAAAATACGTTTCATAAAATTTGGGCCCGATTAAGCCTAACTTGTATTTTTGACTTTTGGGGGGCCCTACTTTAAGACTTTCTTGAAGAATTTCTCGATATTATCGACTGATCTAAGTTACCTAGCAACGGTTACATGGTGTATACGAAGTCGGGGAAACCTGAAAAGTCAGGGAATTGAAAAATGGTCACGGAAAGTCAGGGAATTTGACCAAATGGTCAGGGAAAATTTTTGAAATGGTTAAAAAAATGTATGCGTATATTTTAGCGTTTTCGTATCCATTAATATTTTTTCTAAAGCGGAGTGTTTAAGTGGAGTTAAAACCATTTTTGCAAAAATTCCAAATAGATAAACCTATATATGGTACCATTTTTAAGGCACGGCTTTATTAAGCTAATCTGCAGGAGTTACTTCGGCGGATTGTTAAGCCTTCGACGTTCTGGAAATCGGTCAGGGAATTTGACCGAATTTGGTCATGGAAAGTCAGGGAATTTGGAATTGAAAAGTCGTATACACCATGGGTTACCAAAACAAAATGGCTTCCCTAACAACAAAATGGTGGCCGTAACGTCACAGTACTTCCAGGCTGTGCACTAAAAAGCAATAGTATATAGAGACTTCTGTATCTGTATCTGTATCTGTATTATTACATTACTTAAAATAAGCATAAATGACAGGATGTTATATGTCACCTGACTTTACAAGGGATCTTTTAAAGCCCTCTAGTGTATTACTAAACACAGTCTTATTGTCTAGTTTATTCTAGTCTTTAATAGTTCTTACAAAATAAGAGTTTGCTCACAGGTAGATGCTGGAACATTAGGTATATCCTTTGTTATTGTTTATAATTTAATTTTCCAAGATGTTACTCATTTCAAAGTCATTTTCCATCTTCAGTTTTATCTGTCTTTTAGGCCTGGCTGGATCTAGGAATTGCTCAGGCTTAAGAGATGGCAATTTTTGGTTCACAATTTTGAAAAATAAGGAAAGCCTGGCCTGTTTCCGTCTCTCCTGCAGTGTTTTGAGGTCTTGTTTAGCGAGCATGGCTGTAGCATTTCTTGTGCGATAATAACCAGTTATAAACCTGACTTATTAATATCTTCACTCGGGTACGGGTTCCAGACTACTGAACCTTATTCCAAAACTGAACGCACCAGAGATACATAGGCTAACTTTCGGCAATCAGATGGGCATTGCCTTAGATTTCCTCTTAGAAAACCTAGAGTTGAATTAGCCTTTTTGACAATTTTGGTTATGTGATTTGACCATTTTAAATCAGAAGATAAGGTAAGTCCTAGGTAGGGATTGTCATTCACATGTTTTAGTACGACGCCATTTAATGAGTAAAAGCAAGTTCGTTTTCCAGTAGTAAGCACATAACATTTAGATGGGTTGAATCTCATTCCCCAAATTTTTGCCCATTGGGTAAGCTTATCCAGATCTTCTTGGATTTTCAGCTGATCGTAGATGTTTCTGATTAGATGGTATAATAGGCAGTCATCTGCAAATAACCTTACTTGACTCTGCACCGTTGCTCTCTCAACTCAATGTTATCCCTTCGACTCGCATGAAAATTGTTGCTGAGCTGACTCATACCGAGCGTTATGTAGCCGACGCTGAGAGTATCATAGTGTATGACAATGGGGGAACGCCTACACCTGCACCTACATCTACAAGATCCGTGCAGTTTCGTTTAAATCGTTGATCGAGAATCAAGTCCTAAGTGCTTTCCGGTGCTTTTCAAATGTAAAGCATGTAACCTTGAATAAATGAGGGGTAAATTTAAATGTAAAAACTCCCAACGTAGACTTGATGAGGAGATCATCAAGAGGAACCATCAGAGTTTCCACTTCAAGTGGATGAATTTCGGCGCCATCTCATCTACTCGTACTCTGATGGCGGCGCCAAAGCGAGGAAGCCTCGCTGTTCTCCAGATGATACACTGCCCAAAAAAAATTCCTTCACCTTATTCAAACGAAATTTTCTAAAAAAATACTCAATTTTCAAAAATTCGTATAAAATCAATGATGGTTTTTAAAATGTGTGGATGCATCCTGTTCTGGGTCTTATTAATAGTCAGTATCCAGATTAGCAAGCACTATCCATCATCTACTGATACGGTTGACTTTTCAAGGGGATGCAAAAATTTGAAAAAAAGACATTTTGAAAAGAAATTTGGATATTTTTTTGATGATGATTCTCCTATCATTGATTATTAGGATAGATAAAGAAAACTCAAGGAACTGTTTTTTGCATCCTGCCTCACCTTGCTTATCCGTGTGATGGAAATGCCTTAGAATCTGAATTTCTGTACTTTTTTCGACGGATATTGTCTCGAGAAGCATGACTAAAGCTATCCAACACGTTCTTAAAATGTTACAGCTGCATCACACCTCATCTTTGTGATGGAATGGCGGGAAATGACCGAATTTTAGTTTTTTTGTTCAAAACAAGCCCGCCTATCGGCGGGCTTGCGCCTGCGGCGGGCTGTCCTACCTTAGCGAATATATGGAGTAAGCATTAGAAGGGTAATAAATGGGAGGGAAGGCATAATAATTTGTGATGGAAAATGATTGTTTAGGATTTAGGATGTAAATATTTAATGAAATGGAACATGCAATTATGATATTTTCCTTGATGGCCATTTGTTGAAATAAATAATGTGAGGGTGGCACAC
>JAXIUW010200621.1:0-11483 GCA_035591015.1 Cephalothrix simula
AGAAATCCAATAAGAGTTCGCACTATTGATTAAACACCGCGACAGAAGGTCCCACGAGGTACAGACTAGACAACTGTGGATCTGTAGAAATCCGCATGGACTGTAATAGAAAAATGCATGGCTATGGGGCGTGCATTCCTCTAATTACCCATTCATTATGACATTTAAAGTACGATGAGAACCATAGAAAACACCCCCAACTATTTAATAAGAGCATTGTAGAGAAGTCTGACATGTAGTTTATATACAGGATATAAACAAAACACCACTGAAAAACAGTAAAAAGTTTTTGAAATTGATTTTTGTCGCGTTTTTGAAGGAAATGTCGCATTGTGCCAAGGGAACCTATTTCTGAAGTATTATTTTTGTTCGTTATCTGAAAAGGAGATTTCGCCTCCTATTCATCTCAACACTGGACCGTATTGTCCAAGTATGCAACAATTAGTAATTAATACATTTAAAAGAAAATTACCACAAGGCATTTTGCACCACCGCAAGCTTTTTGGCCCAAAACACCACCTAAATACGGTTCTTTGACAAATAAGTCGAATGCATTGGCCAAAAGCCTTATGAATGTTGTTTTTGGGTATAAATAAATACAGTTTATTTGCTAAAATATATTTTTCGCTTCGGGCCCACATTTTCAAAAACAATTTGGGAGTTAAACAACGTCGGGTAATTGATTTTGCTGTGTGTATAGATCGTTTATGAAATTCAATATTCTTTCTGATGCATTTTTGGCATCGGGCGTCGTCCAGCGCCCTTTTGGGCCATTTTAGGCTCATTTGGCCCCAAACTCTTTAATCCGAAAAAAAATTTGGGTGCCATTTTTTAAAATGGTCTCTAACACTTCGCACTGCGCCCAATTATTTACAGAAAAACACGAGTTTTTTGGCAGTCTATGCCGCCATCCCTGGGGTATCTAGGGCAACGATTTTTTTTCTTTTATTTGAACTTTGATCTCAATTTTAAACTAGCTAAAGATCAGCCTTATACTTTTTGCGGTTTTTGAGATAGCTTTGATAAAGTAATTGTAAAAACTGTAGGGCCGAATCACTCTGTTGGGCGAATAATTCCAAAATATGATTATCAAATCTTTAACACGATTTTCTGTGCAGTATTGACGTAATTATTCTAAGCTTTGGCTCTATTTGAGAAGGATATGCCTTAGATTTTAAGCAGTATTATGGCTAAAGTATTGATATTTGTTTTCCCTTTTTTGTTACGCCCATAATTCATAAGCATTATTATGTAATATTTTTCAACATTTTATTACGTGTTATCAGTTTTCTGTATTCAGACACTCCTTATGTATGAAGTTTCACATTTAGAATAACGAAGGAATAGATTTACATTCACAAAAGGAAATAATTTTTAATGGCAACCCTTGATTTAATATTTTTGTTTTAGATAGAGTATAATTCCCTTTCTACTTATTCCGTATGGTGCTTAGGGGTTGGGGTGAGGGAAGGCGATGGCGGTTACTGATCGCCGAAAATTTTAGTTGATTCGCACTGCTAGGTGGAATTTAAGGAGATGCAAAGATCAATTACTTAGTAACCCCTTTGTAGAGAGTTAATATTAGCTCTAATGTCAAAATGAGCTAGATTTAGGCATCATGGGCTACCTAAATCAATTGCAATTTTGAACGAAAATATTTTGAAATTGGCTGGAACATCGATTGAAAATTGACTATCAACGTGACATTTCGCTTTTTTAAAGGAAGAACTACGCCTTTGATCATACCGATATGCCGCTAACTCTGATATCTGGCCATGGCGAGCAAAGATTGGCGCAAAAAAGGGTTTTGACGGCGGCTAAATCGAATATTGACGTTAATTTTTCATTTCAGATCAGAGTACATTTGCATTTCAAATCCAAGGTGGCGGCCCTTGATCTTTATTGAGTGCCGCAATATTAAATAGCTTGCCTCTGTATGCTAGTACTTGAATGGAAATGTACATACAGGGGTTTTTGAGGTCACTTAATCAAATAGTGACATTAGTTTTTCATTTGAGATTACATTTGACCTCGAAATCCAAGATAGCAGCCGTTGATCTTTGCCGTGAATGTTACAACTTAGCTTAAAATCCATGAAATGCCATGAAATAAATATATAGGGGTTTCACAGGTTACTGAGTTGAATAGTTCGCTAATAATTCGTTTATAAGTACATTTGACCACCAAATTCAAGATGGTGGCCTTTCATCTTTACCAATTTACCGCGAAGTTGAGTAACTTGTCCTTGTATGCATATACATGTAATATGATGAAACCAAGATACGACATTACATTAGGCCTACATCTGATCTCAAAATCTTTAATCTTTACGGTGAATTTTGTAATTCTATTACCTTAAAATAAAAGTATCGGGATGGAAATGTACATTCAGAGGTTTTTGAGGTGTCGATGTCAAAGTCTGATACCGAATATTCGTAATAATAATAATAATTATTATTATTATTCTCTCACACTGTCTGTTGACAGGCACTCCAATAAATTGGGTGCAAAGAGTAACACTCTTTACATTATTTCACACATATTACACATCTGATATTATATACTGTTTGAAAAATAATATAGTTTATAAAATAATACTGGTTGAGGTTTAGCCTACACCGAGAAAACAGGGGGATCAATGATCTATTTCTATTCCCATGTTTTCCCTTCTACAGCATATTCGGCTTTTTTAACAATTTCAGTCAAATCACCCTTTAGGTTCATTAAATTTTCAATTTCTACACTTTGATAATTTTTACCTAGTAACTTACTAATATTTTTACACATAAACAAATGTTCAGTAGTGTCCCTTTCGTCATTACACAGTGGGCATAAAAGATCCGTATCGTTTTTAAAATTCCCTTTATAATTTGCTTTCACTTCAATCATGTTCAGCCTTAGATTTAAAAGCATTTTTGAGTCCTTAAAGAACATGTCTCTCAGATAATTTTTGAACTCATACTTATTCACAAATCGCATTTATGTCAGCTTTTACACATGAAATTGTGTTGATCCCCATCCTCTCCGAATAACATAAATAAGTAAATTTTGACTGATATAAAAACATTAAAATCTATCGTCTGTAAAAATTTTTTAATCATGTATTTCAGAACCTTTTTTACAAAAACCCTATGGACGACAAACACTTCAAGCCTGTATCCTATAGAGCCGTAAGGAATAGTCTTTGCCCGCCCAATAATGTTCCTCTTTCTACTGTTTCAACACCTACCGACTCCTTTAAAGTAAGTATAATACATGTTATCTATGTGTTTTCCTCCTAGTCTTGCTATCTATGTCTTTTCCTCCTAAAATTGTAAACAATAGGACTCCCCCAACCCCTGGAACCACCCACCCAGGGGTTTCAAAGTATGGCATGTAATATACCAAAATGACGGGAATTAAAAATACTGATCAATTGTAGCATTTATTTTCAATATGGCCATTCTGGAGCCAATGGGAGCGCTAAAAAGGGTGTTTTTAATCACGAGTGTCGAATTTCAAAATAAATGATAATGAAAATATTAAATCCATTCTTTGAAATTTTAAACCCCCCTATTCTTCAAGATAGTATTCTTCAAGATAGGTCATGTGCTTTCCAAAAAAGTATAGGTTTATGGAGTTCCAAGGCCCTAATATGAGAAACCGACGGGGGGGGCTTTTTTGGACGTTTCTCAGCCCCTCATCCAATTTTCCCGTCCAATTGGTACATGTATTTGAGTTTATGAAAATGGCCCAAAGCTTCAGTTGCGATAGCTCTTTCAATGAATTACATGTTTTTCTTTCAGGAAAGAATTTCATTGCTTTTGGGGAACGGAACCGCTGCACAGCAGAAAAAAGATGCTGCTATCACCATGTTAACTGAACAGGTTGGTATCGTATCGCAAATTTTTTTGGCCAAAAAACTACATTTTTACGGCATACTGGAAGTGTTTTATTCGCATTTCAATTAAACTATATGTGTTGTGTGTTGTTATGGGCCCTGCTCAAGGATGACATAGGAAAAGATAATAAATAAACTGGAGTGACGTGGTCATGACTGTCTGTATTAATGGAACGAGCGGTGTAATGCGCCTATCTGAAGATCGCGAGTTCGATCCCTGGGCCCGCGGGGTGCGTTCGAAACACGCCTGTTAACGCAGTACCGTGACGCTTATAATCGCACTCCTGTTCTGCACCTATAGTCTTGGCTAAGCCTCAGTAATTTTAGCTGGCGACAAAATGTGACATCAAATGTCCATATAAGGCTTGAGTTGATCAATTCGGTCACTTATTGATCCTTAGTAGGAACTGACTGTGCAATCGGCCGTACTTTTGGGCTTCATGCTCTTCTGATGCTTCAATATTAATTCATGAAATCCGATCATTATTCTAGGAGGAGACAGCTTCGGTGGAGACAGCTTCGGAGAACATTTTCAAAAAACAGCACTGTTTACCGGTAAGTTATAACCGAAGTTAATGAGGGGTTGATTAACATACACAATAGTATAGATAAATTGGCGACATGATTTAAATGCGGCTAAAAATGCCCCGTCCCGCGAAAATCTCCGGACTCCAGGCTACAGGTGGCGGGGTGGCGCTGCCAGTTTTTTTCTGATCTAGAATTGGTGCTATTGTTTTATAGAATTTATAGAACAATAATATTGTCCGAAACAATCTCCTGGTTCAGCTGTTTTGGTTGTATTCTTATGCGAAAATGCACATTTTCGCCGCTAGGGGGCCACCAAGTGGCGCTTTAGTCTTGAAAGTATTAACTTGTTCTTACATTCTTTGTAAGGATTCAGAATATATATGGGTCAAGGGGGTCAGCGTCCCCACTTCGGAGATTTTCTCGCGGGGGGGGGCATTTTTAGCCTCATTTAAATCGTGTGGCCAATTTATCTATACTACATGTATTGTGTAGTCAAGAAGATGTATTCGGGGCAAATCCGGGCGATCTCAAAACTATTAACATGTTTGGTGTCACTTTGGTGCCAATTTCTAAAATCCGGAAAAATCCGCTGTCTTACACGCTGGACCTGGAGCAGCTTACAAACAGGGTGGCCATTCACCTGGAATTCCTGGAAATCAGGGAAATCCTTAAAACACACTTGCAAACAAATTAAGGACGTTCATACATAAAAAGGAACATCGAATGCCAAAAAAACTGGTTTCTAAAAATTTGCTACAATTGCACATGTAAATTCATATTAAAAAACTTTGCCCTTCAAAAATTATGGAAAAGTCAGGGAATTTCACAAAAAATGGCAAAGTCAGGGAAAATCAGGGAATTTCACACAAAATGGCAAAGTCAGGAAAAATCAGGGAATTTCACAAAAAAGGGAAAATCAGGGAATTTCACAAAAAATGGCAAAGTCGGGGAAAATCAGGAAATTTCACAAAAAATGGGAATTTCACAAAAAATGGCAAAGTCGGGGAAAATCAGGAAATTTCACAAAAAATGGCAAAGTCAGGGAATTTCATAAAAACTGGCAAAGTCAGGATGGTAAGTCATACTCCGACTTGTTAAAGGGTAATTGGTTGGGGTTTACTTCAAGGCCGAAGCTCTCGCCATTGCTGACGAAAGCTTCGGGCATCTTCGGACGGGACTTCGGGCTGTCTCAAGTCAGGCAATGTTCTAAAAGACAGACCTGCTCCTGTTACTATCCAAAAGCATCCTGGTATCCTGTTACCCCAAAAGCACCCGTTTTTCACCAAATGCACTTTTGCCACTGTACTGCTAACATCGGTTTGGGCTCCTACAGAGGCACAAAAGACGCCGAACTCCACCCACTGTAGTACCACTAAAATATATATATTTTGATTTGCTTTGGAAGATGGTGCATCTCTAAATTTATAAGCTTATTTCGTTTCCATGATACCTTTCTAAAGAAGAGTATTTACCATTCTCCATGAATTTCATTCCTTCCTATCAATATTGATTCAAAAATACTATTTGTTAAGATGCATTTTAACCACTCTTGACTGTCAAAAAAATAGTTCAAAAACTTCCTCGGATCGCGATCCTCCGTCAAAAAAATATTGGAAATAATACTTTGGGAATCAAAATGGTTAGTACCCGCGGGGAAAAGGCTGTTTCTACATACTGTAATATATATGGATACATTATAACTAAGGTGTGGGGAATTTTGCGATATCCCGTTGTTTGTTTTTTAAATATGCATTCTGTCTTTTGTACTTCTGCCGAGTAACCTATTTTAACATTTCAAAATTATTTTCCAGGCCAGGTTGTTGCACGTGAGTGCTTCGGTAAGTACACGTTGTATTAAAGTACATTTGTAAAATTTTAAAAAACCTCGATGTAACCGTTGAAACCCAATTAATGTAATGGGCCTTTTTAATTAAAGTCAGAAAATTTTCGAAGACTATGCACGTGGCTTGATTAGATGCATGTTGTATATTTTTTTCTGCAGGAACTCTTTTTAAAGCCAAGCAGAGCTGGTAATATCACAGAATTGTCTTATCTGTTTTTCGTTTTAAAAACAACATATATTAGTTACCGATTGTACTTCAATGACAATTAAAAATATTTTTCGTTTTCAAAATAACATGTATTGTAAGACTAAAAGTGTCATACTCTGACTTGTTTAATGTGGTTTGTGGGGAGTTGAGAATTACCCCTAACTGGGACATCAAATGTTATCAAATTTGCATAACCATAGAAATAACACGAAGTGTATAAATAATGTTCACTTGGCTATAAATGACAAAAATTATCGATTGTCTTGATCTGTAAAAGCAGCGGTACTCCACGTGATCATTACACCTTGCTGCGCCCGTATTGCAATTATCGGAAAAAGAGGTGCAATGACTATAAATCACACAGGCGCTCGGAATGCCGATCAAAGCCAACCCATATGATATACCCAATAAAAAATATTTATATAGGGTATATCATGGGTTGGCTTTGATCGGCATTCCGAGCGCCTGTGATAAATCATAGCTATTGTATCGTAAAATCAGACGTTTCGCGTATCTTGGAACTGCTGTCTGATTTTTTGTTAGTCATTTAAAAATATCTCTAGTTCGTTAAGTTAAAAATTTTTGTTTACATTTTAACTGAAATCTAACCTTATTCCAAAATCTAATTTTATCACATTTTTTACTGTATTGGTCATGCTCCCAAAACTTTAAGTCTCGGTTTCTCTGCTCCTGTGACATTTAATACACCGCGCCCACCCTCCGTTTCCTATTTACATAGGTGGCTAAAATTTACATTCAACAATCATTGCTTGATTATTAGGCTATCAAGTAATAAGTGTCATTATATATGCTATTTTCGCGCATATCGTAAATCATTGAGAGCGGTCAAGTGAGCTTCACGCCATTGGCGTATTTTATCAATTTCTTAAGCCTGGGCCGGGGTAAATATACTCTAATTTACGAGAGTCAATCAGCCCCACGCCGCTATCGACGCGCTGGAGCTTATAAACAAAAGCGGTAGCGACGACGGCCTGTCATTCATCACAGTAGGGTAAATACTTTTCGGGATCGTCGTGGGGTCTGAATAGGTGAGCCCAAATGCATTATTTTTCGCTTTTTTTCAGGACTTCAAACATCGAAAGCATTGAAGAAATTGTGGTGGAAAAACTGTTTCACATTTGAAACAGAAAATCCCCCACAAAATTCGGTTTGGACTGTGGAAGTGGACGAGCCAACACCTCCACCACCAAGATCCCCTACCCCTCCACCGCCAAGGTCTACCTCTCCACCACCAGAATGTTCTGAGGATGATTTTGAAATGGTAGGTTTATGAAACTTACTCTTGTGACCTTTTGGTCTTCATTTTTACATATCACATATCACTCCACTGTGGTTAATTTTGCGCTTATATCCAACCCTGTATTAAATGTACCCCTGTATTAAATGTACCGGTATAGGGCTAATGCTGTTAGGGTGTATGCATATTGGACCACAGAAGTCGTATCCTATGCTTTGTGTCATGTTTCCTTGTGACCCCTTGTGTCATGCTTTGTGTCTCTTTAGTTTTATTCCTAATATATAGGTCACATTTAAAACAAGACCAATAGTATCCTGGGATACAAGGAAAAAGGTACTGAAGTTGCGTGCGGAAGGACACAGTACGAGAAAAATAAGGAATGAATTGAATATGAACCAGGATTATGTCCCTTGTATTAGGACTATACAGAGAATAGTAAAAAACCCGTTACTAAACGAGTTAAAACGACATGGCCGTGAACCGGTCATTGACCAAAATTTAAAGGACTATATAGATTATAAATTGAAAAAGAACAGGTAATAATGGGGCCCCGGAATGATAAAAGCTCGTCGCCGGCGACGAGCGCGACGAGGACCTTTTATGCCCTGTTTTCGCGACGGGACGAGCTTATTCACTTGTTTGTAGAGCGACGAAATTAGCTACAAAATGGTGAAAACCGTGACACAATATCAGCTGGGCTTATCGATATTAATGCGATAAGCAGTCGTAGTGCATAACATTTTTGATTTGTATTAATTTGACACCGCTTACCAATATCACCCGAACCATCATGTGCTCGTATTCTTTCATTCTTGTTTTCTCC
Source organism: Cephalothrix simula (assembly GCA_035591015.1). Taxonomy (NCBI): domain Eukaryota; kingdom Metazoa; phylum Nemertea; class Palaeonemertea; order Archinemertea; family Cephalotrichidae; genus Cephalothrix; species Cephalothrix simula. The sequence goes on from JAXIUW010200621.1 coordinate 8,541, forward strand.
ATGATCTTGTATTCTCTTTTCACCTGAAAAAAGTACAGGTAGTTTGGTTAATTTTATTATTTTGTTTATTATCTCGAATGTTTGATCAAAACAGTATCAAATGGTCAGGTTTTTTTTGCGGTGTCGACTAAATATGTCAAAGTTCTGCGTACGTTTACTTAAATCTGAGAAAACCTCATGCAATTGATCATTTAAAACGATTTTGTTTCTTAACTTCTTCGTAAAGTTATGGGGTGAATGAAAGGTACCTACAGTAAGTCTTTCTTAACCTTAAGAAAAGCAGGGAGCTTATTTCGTTATCATGTGCATACAGTTTGCACCTGATTTTAAATCATGTGCCAATGGTTTTGCACGCGATATGAAATCATGTGCATCAAATTTTCTATGTACATGTAGTTCACAAACCCAATGGATAGAATTTTGTACGCTAATTTATAAATTTAATAGTTAATTTTGGAACAAACGACGCCCCATACCGTAGCTTGTTCCTCGTATGTAGTAATATAAAAGCTCTCAGTTACTTACCTTGTTGATTCTTTAATATTTTATTCAAAAGTATGCCCTGATCTTTGACCTTTTTTGATAAGTCTGAAAATAAAAGAATATGATTAAATACTGTGCATGTAATATTATTCACATTTTGTCGGAGTAGTCAAATCGTCACGAGTTCATGCGTCCATGTAATTAAGATTAGGCCGATTTTCTATTTTTCAGATAAAATGGAGGCCGAGGGGGTCACGGCTGTTTCCCCGGCAGTATGGTTTATATTGTCCAAATTTCACAAAAGTTAGGGTTAGAGTTATGTTTTTCGGTGCCCGCTTTTACTGAATAATTCATTTCTTGTAATAACGCTGAGAGAAGCGAGGCGAGAAAAGTTTGACATACCAAGCAATTTCTTTGAAGAAAATGACACATTTAAGATCGGTATTACATATTTTGTCTTCCAAAAATAAAATTTGTTCGATTCTAACCCGGCAAATGGTTACGTCATTCAAACAGATCCGAACACATGTACAACAGATGAGAAATAGATAAATTAGACATTCATGTAGAGCTTGCGTTACTCGTATGCGACCAGTTTCCGTTGTTCATTTATTTAATACTAATTTCCTCGACTCCATTGCTTGCATGGGATGATTATACCGCAGAATACATCGACCCATGCAATTTTGGACCACATAAAGTCAGGATCTTGCAAGAGAGATGCCCTTTTTATTCCAAAATCATGCACTGTACCAGTTTCCGTGGATAGAATAGCCATTGTTTTACAAATGATGTCGTGCCAGGAAATTATTTTTACCAATGATATATTCATTATATTAGTCAATGATACTTTTGCAAGAAAAAATTTGATCATAAGATCTTTTGCCTAAAAAACCGGAAACTGGTCCTGCACGGAAACTGGTCGCACACGAGTACATTTCTGGATTAGTAATACTTAACTTACCTCCAACAGTTTTAACAAGTAAATTAAGTTTCAACTGAGCTTCATCATTGCTTTTATCTTCCACACCTTTCTTGGGGGACAGCATAGGCTCCCCTTGCACATATCGATTTAACTAAAAATTTATAAACAATATCACTATACAGTGGGTCATTTTAAACGAAACGTTTAGGTTTTATGAAATTGTCAAGTAATGTATAATTCGTATATGTAATTAATGCAATGGCGGATGAAAATCCCGACAGCGCTCGGCTGACCTAGGGTTCGAACCCACGACCCTCAGATATTATGAATGTCTGCATGAGGACCGTGCGTTAGACCACGGTAAAATAGGTAAACTTTGCTTAAAACATTAGTTTAATATTTTGGAAATAAAACATAATACTGCACGGTGTTCCAGTCGTCAGGCCCTGAGAGGTTAGGGTTAGTATGAATGTATGACTTCATAACAACTGATGGCAACTGGAGTATTGGATATAGTATACTCTCGGATGCATGGGGTTGCTGTCAAGTGAAATCTAAACTTGTACTCACATATTTTGTCATCTTGTCCTGTTGTGCAAGAGAAGCGCTGGCAACCGTGCAGTTGATGTCATTTGGATTAATGTCATCTTCGAAGAAAGTTATAGAAAAGTTTTTTCCATTAGCCTTGTTAAAATAATAAAAACATACATATAAATATATGGCCTACAGAGTGCATCAAAAAATTGTTAAAATATTTTTCAGAGGGTTATTCAAGCATGAAAATCTTAATTAAAGTGACTGCACTGTTCATAATCTTCATGAGATGGGTTTTGAACAAGCCTGATTATTGTTGCTTGAAATGTTTATCACACCGAAGCGTGAAGCGCTGAGGTACGATTAACGTTGAAAGCAACATTATGAGGGCTTTTCAAAACCCAATATCTCTAGATACTTAGTGATATTATGAGGGAGGTAAAGGCTGATATAGCCTATATCGGCCCACAAGATCCTTCTGTAGCGGTGTACCAGTTGATAGCTACATAAAAGGTATCCAGTCGATTTTAAAGATACTACTCAAATCCAGCGGGAATTCGCATATTCCTCAAAGTCACCTGAAATACCAACAGCGAACGTTCTGTGGTTCAACGTAACCCACTGCTTTGTGGTTTTTCAAAACACCAGGAAATAACCCTTCTTTATATTTATCGTGGTTTCAATTCTAATAGTTGCCTTTCGGAAGATATTGGGCCTAAAAAATTGTTTTGCATTATTCAAATTTGTGAAATGTCGTTAAACAGCCGTTACGTAAATCTGAATTGACTTAGAAAGTAAGTATTTGTAATAAGGAACAATATATAGTTTTCTATCTAGACCTACATCTTTTAAGGCTCTGAACTGTGGAAAAATCTATCACCTGGCGCCCGAGTAATTGAGAAGATAAGTGTTATTTTAAATGAAAAAGGATACTTACTTTTCTTTTCGCCACTATGGCTTCTTTCAAGTCTTTAAGAGGGTAAGATTCTAGATTTTCTCTT
>JAXIUW010200732.1:0-11480 GCA_035591015.1 Cephalothrix simula
TTTTTATACCGCTTTCAAGATTTGATCCATCACGGGATATTCAGAGATAAACACATTTATATTATGTCCATTTGATACCAGCAATTTGTATAATCTATGTCTTTTGAATTTTCAGGAAATGAATGTTGACATGTATCTTCAATTCACATGGGAGGATCCAACATTGAAATATACAGACGCTGGGATAAATACAAGGACGAAAATTGATGAAAAATATTTAAAAAATGTTTGGCTACCAGATTTACTAATACGAGAAGCTCGGAAGGTATGTAAAACTTTTTTACTACTTCAATCTTTTTTATGTTTAATAGTACCTAAAAACCTAAACTTCTGACGAACATACCATTTGGTTGAATGGTTTGAAAGCATTCTACCTTCGAAAGAAATAAAATTAACATTTTCTTAGCAATTACAAGCAACATCAATTATTCATAACACTTAATGTTCTTTGCATGAACTCATATGGAGCTGAAGAATTCTTCTTTTTTTCTTTAACCTTTGAAACTATCGTAAAATTGTTATCTCCTATCTTTTTTCATGTTTTACTAGTATTTATTTGATTTTCTTTGATTCACTTCAAGGTTGATGTCTTAACCGAGCCAACTCCAACAAGAGCTTTGTATTTACGACCAAATGGTGAATTGTCATATATAAGAAGGTAAATATGTTTTGATTTTCGGATTTATTCCTAAAGGAAATGAAAATAGAATTTTGCCAAAAATGGTCAAAAATCTAAGTGATAAAATTTTTTCTTATGGATTTTATAGATTGCAAATTACAACGAACTGCCCAATGGCTTTACAAAAGTATCCATTTGATTCACAAGTTTGCCCAATCAGCCTGGAAAGTTGTAAGAATATAAAATTTTTTCGAGAGGAGCTACATTGGCGGGAATCCAAGTTTCGCGGGAACACGCGAATGACGCAATCATGAAGAATTATATTTGCAAATACGCATTGTTTTCAACTTGTAATAACGGTGCATTTGAATATTACGTTATTTAAATATTATTATCTAAATATTATAATGCATCTTAAAACGTATTTTGAAAACATGCTAATACAGGTTTTTTGTATCAATTCTAAACCCATATTTTCCGCCACTATAGCTCCTTTAAACCAATATTTTTTAAACAATATTTTCTTCTATCAATCATCAGCAGTCACATGGACATCTTAAATACGATTAATATTTCAGACTCCCATGCAACGAAAGAAGTTACCATCCGATGGGGCAGGACAAATGCAGAGTTCTCTACAAGTCTGCTTTTGACGGAATTTACGCTATTAAAGCGTGACCTCCTGGACTGTACCCAAAATATCTCAATGCTTGGTAAGTCAAGACCAAAGTACTCAAAGCAAGAAAAGTAAAAAAACACTGAAAAAGTCAAATATCCAAATCTCTAAGATCCAAAACTTTTGAAACATCTTAAACTTTTGAAACAACAAAAACTCAAAGATCCAAAACTTTTGAAACATCTTAAACTTTTGAAACAACAAAAATTCAAATATCCAAAACTTTTGAAACCACCTAAACAACAGAAATAACTGATTTTACCTCTTACTTTTCAGGAGTGTATCCATGTCTTCAAGTTAGTCTGACCTTCAAACGTGACCTTGGATATTATCTTAGCTTACTTTTCATCCCACCAGCAGTTGTTGTGCTTTTATCATTTGCATCATTTTTCATCAATCCTGAGGCAGCAGTTCCGAGGGCAACATTAATAATTATTTGTTTCATTACCCTAATAATGCACTCTATTATATCAGCCTTCTTGATACGTCTCCCAAAAGTTAGTTATGTCAAAGTAGTGGACTTTTGGATGCCAACCATGTTCGCATTTGAATTTCTGGTTCTTCTGGAATTTATAGCTGTTTCAATTTTATGTCGACGCGTGAAGCACACAGCAGTACCAACTGAAAATAGACTCAGTCTTCTGGATGATGTAAGTACACTGATTTTTAAAATCTATTCTACTATAAACTTAGGAAGTGCCAAAAAGCCCATCTTGATGCCCGAGGAAAAAATCTTAGATATCGGTTTATAATTTTTTACCTTGACTTTACATGTTGTTTGAGCTTCGGGAATGCTGTTTTCCCTCTCGGCCCTCTATTATCTCCGAATGCTCTATAGAAAAACCATGCCACATGAGAGCTGACGGGGCTCTAACAGTATAGAGGTGTGTCCAACGCGCTAAACACTATACCAGATCAGCTCACTGAGTCTAAAGGAATCTATTAAATCTTAAACCGGAAGAAAGCTTTGAGCAAGTCTATCATGATTGGCCGGCAGCCCGAGAAGTCAGCAGGAATTAATTTGATTGGCATAAATTTCTAAAATCTGGTAGCTTAGATCAAATAATGGGAAAAATACTGGATGATTCCGAGGTCACATCAAAGGTGTCCGAGGTGTATCGATATGCAAAAAACCTAGAGTGAATTTAACTTACTCTAGTTAAGTCCCATTGTAACAGCGCAAAGGTGCATCGATGTTCCCCCAAAGCGAAGAAGAATACGATTTTTCGATATAGCAGCAACTTATGAGCCCAATGCGAAGGGATGCGATTTTGTGTCGAACATGCATGTCGAACATGAGTACCGATTTCACCAGGATATCCCTGCAACATCGCAAAAGCGCAATCCATGTCCCCGCGACATTGGAAAGTCCGGTCATATCGATGGGACATCAGGGTGCTTAAGCGACGTCACATCGATATCGCGGCGACATCGATGCACTTTGGCGATATGATAAAATCCCATATGTTGCAATCAGGAGAGAGCATAGAACGGAAATGACGTCATGATAGCGATGTCGCCGGGATATTGAAGCGAAATCGATGGAATTTTGGGATTTTGCAAAGGCGTATCTTTTTTTTCAATTTTGAGCAGAGATGCTGATAGCGCCCGCGGAGCGTCCATCCAAACATATTGAAGACAGTCTTTTTTAACTTTCATAAGGATGTAACGCCACTCTTTGAAATGGTTGCTTTACTTAAATTGTTGGTAATTCTGGAAAAGATTAATAGGGTGTAATTTTATTTTTTATAAAAAGGTAATAACACCATCGAGACTCTTTGCAATATATTGAAGGCTTCGATTTCATTTTTTCAGGGAAGCATGGACCATGGCCAAAATAACCACAGCCATTTCAAACCACGGGTTTATTCTTATCAGTCTGATGCCAGAGGAAGCCGAGTAGCCAAAACAGTTGACTTAGTATCCAAAATAATTTTCCCAATTGGATATATTTTAATCGTGTCAATATTTTTTGTGTTTTATTTTGTTTGGGACAAAATATTTGATTAATGTGTATAAATACTTTCAGGTTTTTAAAGTTTATGTTTCTTTTTTATTTATTTTACATGTACAAATGTACAATATTTATTATTTATGTTTTGAAGTAAATATATTTGTACATTCATCGTTGATAATAGGAGATAGCAATATCATGAGTATTTTTGTTTGGCAGCAATTGATGCTTTTATACATATATACATTGCCATTTTTGGCTTTTAAATGATATTTGTAATACATAAATCTTAAATTGTGAATCACGCTAATCCAATAATGCGTTACGTTTTTTAGATTAAATTTAAATTAACAATTTATCAACATTAAAAATAAACATCATGGGTTGCGTTCAATTGGTCACCCCCTGAGGAGCCTCGAGAGTCCAGAAATATCATTCAATTGCTCATCCTACCACCGGAAATACGTCATATATGTCCCTCGAAGGTCCTCTAACCTCATTCTGCCCCGGACCAGGAGGAAGGTACAGGGAGATAGGAAAGCAAGATGGCGGCGCCAATTGTCGCTTCAACTGTTCACTGGCCTATGAAATAACCAATATGGCTTCTTTTAATTCATGTCATGTACCATTTTGTTTCTTCCTTTGGTAACTTTCAAAATTTTGTTATTTTGAACAAATTATAACAAATTAAAGATAGAAAAAAATACAATTTTCTAACAGAGTCTGAATTTGTGTTTTATACCTCCCTGGCGAGTTATGGGTTTTAGCAGAAGCTTCAAAACTGCCGCCACGACACCTTTTTCATGGGAATACGACAGCGTTCCATTCATTTCCACTCATCGGAGAGGAGGTTGGTTTCCCTCGAGGCTCATCGGGGAACAGTACCTTTTCTAAATGTCAAATGTCTATCGTTTTTCAAATAAGTGGCATTACAATTATGTGTTTTTGTGACATTTTTAAGTGTATATGGTGCTCTTTTGTAAATATATACAGTCTTACGTAAAAATAATGTGATTTTTTTGTGTTGATTTCAAAAATCTTTTGATGACTAGTAGCTATTAGTTTTTCCAAAGCAACATTTCATCACATAAAATTTATTTCGACAACACATCATAATAAAAGCTTAACACATAAAACCATCATACAAGTATTATTTGAGATAGAATGATGATTCATAGAGTGATATAAAATTTGCAAACAGTTTAAGAGACAGAATTTTGCAGAGACCAGTAATACACACACATGGTATATCTTAATCATTGAATTACTAGAGGACATCATAAGCCTTATCATTATGCAAAATTTGATGGAAAAATGGGATAAAAAATATGAAATTTTCATTACAAAAATGCCCCATATCATATTGGATCACCGATATGGTCACATATGTAATCAGGTAATGCATCTTCCTACAGTAGGGTGCAGAACATTACCCTTTGCACCCGTAAGGCCAATATTTCGGCTCAAAACCTTGCACATGCGTACAGTGGGACCATGTAAATTTGTTATGAGTAGTCATAGAGTAACCAAATTTAATCAAAATATGTATCAATATATCAAAAACCGATTTGCCACGTCATCAATTATTTCATGACGTCATAGCTATTACACCGTGACGTCACTGCGATGTAATAATTTTATAAGCCTGGCGAGCACCGGGTTCAAATGGTTAATATATTTAATAAAATCGCAATAAATGATTACGATGTTGCGCTCTTTACTTCAAAATTGATCAAAATTAACGAATAAATGCCGAATAAGCTCCCTTCTCTTAGTTTGTCGCGCGCAACGGAAGGGGGGTGATCAACTGTCTTTTAAAAAAGACTAAATAAGCGCGTTGAATGACTACATATAGGGAAATCCCGGATATCTAAGAAAAATTCGAACATAAAATTTAAAATTCGTTTCATAAGTTTTTCCTATTTCATAAATGTTTTTTCAAACAATCATATCGCTCATGCAAAAATAATTTTTGAAAAGAAAAAATGTAACGGAAAAACTGTTTCAAAATTGGGTCTTTTCAATAATATTTATTTCCTGGTTTAGGAATGTCTTATCTAATATAACGCGCTTATAACTTCGTGACACGAATGTGAAAAATTTATGTATATTCTTTTTTTTCACAGAAAACGATATACCATCCTGGGGTTAGCCTCGAAAACACTTTTTGGAGCCCCCGCTCATTTAAGACCATTTTATGTACATATTGTTAAAAAAATGTATAAAATTTCGTAATTTTTAAAGGGTGCAAATCCATTTTCCATTCAATTTCTTAAATATTTTAATTTTTTTCCAATAAATAATGATAATAATAGATTCTACTTCAGTGCTTGGCAAAACTAAAACATGCAAAGAAAGTTGCATAAATCTTTAGCATTATCATACAGGGTGTATCAAAAAATGTATCCCATCGCGCGGAAACTTTCTGCCGACTAGTCAGCACTACTAAATCAAGTGTGTGCATGCCCAATTCTAAGGTCTTTTCTACCATCAGTGATTAGTGAAGAGCGGAGTCAAAAATATCCAATATTCAGCGATCTATAAACCTTTGAAAAAAAATCGTCTTCTATTTGCACTATTTCCATACAAAAATCTTCCCTCAAAATTTGTTGAATTTTGAATTTCTGATAACAGCTACTCGGGCTCGAAAGCGTAGACGAAAATAAAAGCAGATATAATATATATAACACACTCCCTGGTGATTGATATGAATTATATCACGAGTGTTCTGGTGTCTTAACTGAAAAAAAGCACGAGGGGCTTTTTTTCAGTTAGGGACCAGAACACAAGTGATATAATTCATATCAGTCACCAGCGAGTGTGTTGTAGATTGTATTTAACGTATGTTAAATACAATTTATGCAGTTGTATTGCACTAGTGAAAATACAGCGTGTTATCACTTGGCTTTAGATACATACGTTAAATACAATATCTTAAGTCATACTTTCTATTTTTCATCGATCTTTATTAGTTAGACCTCCACCATTTATATAATATTATTAAACGGTCTGGGGTGTGATTCGATGATTCGATGTTTTTTTCGAGAATTCCGCTTGGAATCACTCTCCAAACCGAATAATAATATTTATAATTACAAGATCAATATTATTTGTCGTAATTTTATTCTTTATTTAGTATATTTATTCATTGATATAAACAAAATAACTTGCTTTTAATTTTGTAATTTTACTCATTTTATCGTTTTTGACCTCAATACACGAGTCATGATCAGTAATTCGATCACAGCTGAACGCTGATTTGTCGATTTATGGGAGTTTCATCGCTGACACGTTCACGTGATAATATCATGACACAAATACCGGAGTACAACTGCACTTGTTATTTTCTAATCATATAAGGAAGTGTTTTATTCAGGGCAGGGTTTAATTTTTACAGTACCAAAGTGGTCACGAGATGAAAAAGTTCAAATGCCACTACCGATCGTGTAATTATAATGGGATTAAGCGCGTGTTGAATAACTATATATAGGAAAACCGATTTCTGTTTCAAATCTTAATTGATGGTACAAAGGCCTTTACCTAATAATAAGGCATGCATTCAATCGATTTGGTGCGGCAAAAAGGTCGGCAGAAAGTTTTTGACAAGAGGATACATTTTTTTATACACACTCTACACGTAGTTCAGATCAAACATGTCAAACAGAATCGTAAGGCACTGCATTGAATAAAAGGCGTTTATAATAGCTAAAAGGAATCTAACCCTATTTGATGAGATGCAGATTGAAGAAACTGCGCACAGAGTTGACGTTAGATTTTATATATTAAAGATTGATTTTTTTTTCTATTTTTCGATCTTGACTTTTAAAAACATTAAAAGTAAAATATTCAGCTTAAATACTAGTTCATTTTGGTTTGCATAAAAATTTGCATAATTTCAAAACTAGTCACTAATTTATGCATCTAAAAAACTATAAATATCCTGTCTTATAATTAACTAAATTTCCGTGCCCTATAATTGTAAAAAAGTATAAAAAATTTGATCAAACCTGTGGGATACCATTTTAAAAGTCAAACCTAATCATATCTTGTTTTGTTCTTCATCAGGATTTCCAATCAGCATATCAGCCAATTTTCCAAATCCCTCTTGAATGGATGGAATATCAAAAGCAGAACAAATATGGACGGCATACGGGCGGTTCTGGCAGGCTTGCGAGACACCAAGGGCTTGCTCGAGCTTTGAAATTTAAAAAAAAAATCAAACTTAAAGCAAGAGGCGGAGGACATGGTCGCGAAAGATGGGGCGGTGTATCTGGGGGAGGCTGGCCTCGATGCATCCCCCAGTCTCCACGGCGTGGTGTCCAGGGGCCGCCCTGAAAGTCAAACGATTTTAGGGGTATCGAATGCAAAAAATTAGGCCTGAAGCCCAATTTTGATCCTGAAACTATTTTCTTCCTCCTGCCAATTCCAATCAAAATCAAAAAGCATTCATCAGCTCAAATAATACAATGTAGTTTATCCGCGCGGACTGTTCGGTCACGACAGCGAGTAGGATGTTGTTCAATTCTCTTCCACGGGATGTCAGATCCGGAAGTGACGACATGCATTATTTTGGAAGCATGTTGTAATTTCCAATCTACAAGTTGGGAAATGAATTAACATACAAGCTTCTCTATTTTACTTTTATTGATTTTTGTACTATCATTTGGCTAATTTTAAAAATCATACATGTACAATGTACTTAGCATTCGAGAAATCTTATATTTATTATTTTCGTATTGATCACTTCTAAGATCATAATAAGTCTCTAATAAGCTCTTAGATGTTAAGGAATTTTGGGAATAATTTCTTAAATATTTTTATTTTTAGACTGGTTATCTTTAATTCTTCTTTTCTTTTTGTGAAAATGATTCTTTCTTAGTAAACAAAAACAAAAAATTTTACTGAATTAAATTTATAAAAATTTAATTGTCTAGTTACTACTCCCGATTTCTCTTAAAAAATTATATGACAGAAGTCTATTTCAGTCATATTGGTATTCACTGTGATCGTTAAATATTTTTGACGGTATTTGAAAGTTATGACGTCATACATGATGTACGTAGACGTCAAGTAGTGGTGACCTAGAAAAAAAAGACATCTTACCCAAAAACTGGTATTCCGTAACATTTGGGTTAATAAACAAATATTTGGGGGGGGGGGGCGAGTACCATTTCCGGTAAAAATTATTTTTTTCATCATCAGTTTTATCGGTGGATTTCATTCATAAATTACTTCTACGTAAAGACGGTTTTTACCAAATAAGGTGAAATCTATAATAACTACATGTACTCCCGGGTACGAATTTATTTTGTTTGAAACAGACGTGACATGGATAAGTCGCAAGTCGAGAGTCCCTCATCCGCATATTAGAGAATACGCGAATACGTAATGCGCGTATCCACCCACAAGATGCGTATTTGAAAGTTGAAAATTCGCGAATTAATGCTATGTGACATGCGATTCGCATTTATGCATATACCAGCGTCCTGTGCTTTTTGCAGGCCTGGACTGTAAAATGGGTATTCAATGTTTATACCTGTTCAGCACTCTTAGCTCTTGCATTATCTTTATGAGTTCCTAAAATGAGGCATGGCAAATTTTTCAGGGCACGATCTGTCATTGCGTTTGCTAATTCGGCTGCAGCATCTTCAAGATGTTCATCATCTTCTGATGCATCCACCATAAATATAACAGCCTGAGATCCTTTGTAATAATGAGTCCAATATTTCCTAACATTATCTCCACCTAAAAAAATGGAATCGGTGTTAAAACTTGACAAAAATGCCTAATTCATAAGAGATACATTCATATCCACTGAAGATCTTTTAAAGACGCTTTTATGTGATCGCAAAACTCGGCTAACGTGATCATGATATTTAAAACTTAGGCAACTGGCTTACGCGAATCTTAATTAAGCTCAGAAAAAAGATCGTCGTATACATGTAGTTCCACTATTATCGTTCCAGAATACGGAGTGTACGATAGTTTGTTTAAAAAACCTTCGTTGTTCGTTCTCATAACCCCCCCCCCCCAAACGTTGGGTATTTCGAACTTGACGGTAGGAAAAATTCTCTCCGTTTACTAGAGTAAGTGTATGCTGACTCCGACTAAAGAGACGAGAGATGAAAATTTTTCCTGCCGGCAAAATTTTTGGAACGACACCGCACAGGGGAGGGGGTGAACGAAACGTTTTATTCAACAACTTTAGAGACGCTATCGTCTATTTAAATCTATTAGCTGTGATTACCAACTCAGTGAATTATTACGGATTTTCTCGATGATAGAATGTACAAACAATGTTCGTACGTTAATACGACTGGGGGATAATATATTCTTTACAGAAAATGAGTCTCTTTCAGTAGGTTCGTGATTTTTAAAAATACTCTTGTCAGTCTTGTGATTCGTTATTTTTCTTTTGGACTATCGTATGTCAGCATTTTTCTGATAGTAAATGAACTCCTCCCCATGTCATTCACTTAGTGATATAAAACTACTAGTATTTAGTTTTACAAAAAAATTCTAAAATTTTTTGAAACCAGATTTCATGTTTTGAACAAAACCATTTGGTTCAAAGCAGTAATGTAGAAGCAATTATCAATATATCAAAACAAGAATATTTACCTCCGATTTCTTTTACATTTAATATGCAATTTTTCAGTAACACAGCTTTGATATTAAACCCTAAAAGAAAATATAAACAAATCAAAACCAAATTATATTTCTGGCAAAATACATTGTTTCAAACTATTTTTTTTATAAAAAATCTTGCTTTGAAAACCCATAAACAAACCTGTTGTAGGGACAATTTGATCTGCATTTTCACCACTTAGCTTAGATAAAATTGTACTTTTTCCTGCTTTTGTCAAACCAATACAAACAACTGAAAATTCTGGCTTTGGAGGAGGTGCTTTCCTGCATGCTTTGCAAAATACCTAAAAGTAAACATAACAATTAAAATAAAATTAAAAGAATCCCAGCATTGGGATAGTAGCTGAGTACTCGGCTAGGTGCCCTCTAATCGCTAGATTGGATGCCAACATCATAACAACATAGCAGAGTAAAAAATTAAGTCCAGAAAGGTAGATTATGAAGAAAGGTGTCTAACATTCCGGTTAATATCTGCTTCTGTCAAAATAACTTTCCAGACTAAAATGTTTATACAATAGTGTCCATGGTTATGTGATAATATGATACAAAAGATTGCAGCAACATAAAATTAATACACAAGGAACTAAATGCACATTTTAACAAGAATGGATTCTTGATTTTAATGAAAATGCAAAATGTGCACAATTTTCATAAATGTTTTAATATGTGTGGCGACATTAGCCAGAGTGTCTGGCTCTCATCCTCCAAAGGAGGAATGCTGGCTATATGCAAATTTAAAAAAAGGTCATTGTAACTTTGAACGACACATTATTTTATTGGAATGAACTGATTTTTCAGCAATAATACGCCTCTCATGATTCTTGACTTTTAAATCGAAATTTTTTTCTATTTACAAAAAATCATTCGCAATCTGCTGTATTACATGTAGCTGTATTATTTACGAACTTGATTGATCAAAATGATGCATAAAGACTACTATAGGCTGATGGTATTTAATCAATATGTCATTCGAATGAACACAAATACGTTGTCAGACTCTTTCTGCTATATCACTAGATATATTTGATACATCTCAATAAAATTTTCTGGGTAAATTTGTGATGTTTTTAATATCTATTATTAGATATTACACTTGAAAAACATTTTACAAGTGAAAAAAGGGCATTTGTTATATTCAACATATAATGTCAGGACCTGCTTTTTTGCACCACCAGTTATATTGCAAGTTTATTGTTGTTTTAGATTTAAAAATTCATCTCTATAACTACGTATACACTTCGTATATAGAGATGAACATTTCGACGCCTAAAATTTAGAAAAATAGTAATGCTTACACTATCGTGTGTTATGTAACAATAGTTATGTTAAAAATGGAATTACTATGCCTAAATTGGCAAAATATATCATATATCATATTTATCAATGACTCCCATAATTCCTGACAATGTAGATGTCGCCGCTACAAGTACAAGAAATCTACTTAGATGGAGGAAGAAGGAAAAAAACAATAATGATTGATTGTAAAGCAGTTTTATTTTATTTTGTGGCATGTATTATAATTTGTATCATCAATTCTTATAAAAAAATGTCTACAGGTCACGCTGATATAAGTTTAAAGATTG
>JAXIUW010200843.1:0-11470 GCA_035591015.1 Cephalothrix simula
TACCAAATTTCAACTCAGTACGACCTTCCACGGCTGAGATCTTAGGGGGGCCGAATGAGCCCCCCCTTCAAGTACCACACACAAAATAGCCCTTCAAAGGTTGGGTTAAGGGGTTGGATAGATGATGTCTGCATTTATTAAATGGAAAAGGAAAAGGGGGAATGCTAAGGATTTAGTGGCATGGTAAAATGGAGAATGCCAATAGTCCTAATGTTCACCCCTTAATTGATTTCAATTTAATGTACTAGTATTCGTGACAATTTTATGTCACCTTTTTCTGCATGCAAATGTGATAAGGTTAAATGTTACCTTGACCTCATCGGAAGACTCAGTAGCTTGTCCATAGAAGTCTGTTATGAATAGGCTGAAGTATATAGTTTTGATACAAAAAAATTATCGGTACAATAAATGAATTGAATTCGTTTTATTACAAAAGTTGTGAAATAAATTTCTCTGTTTGATTTTATATGTCCTATATACATTTTGCTCTCTTTCTAAACTAAATCTCGTTTAAATTCTTTTCTCTAAGTATAAAAAGTTCGATAAGTCAATGTTTTAAAAAATATGAAGCATGAGTTTACTAGTTAATGTTTCTATCTCTAGTTTGACGTATTGCTGTGTAAATAAAAATTTGGGGAACCTTCTTCATTAACTTCCAATATAATTTTATAAACCATCTTGCAAATCGATCTTCAACTACAAAAGTAACATCAAGCCTTCTCAACATCAGTGAGACTTCTTGAACTTCTTCTCCTTCAGCGGTGATATTAGACATCAAAGCAATCAGATAATTGATAAGGAGAATAGCAGTGATGTAAAAGAAAAGAATGTTTGAAATGATAACGTAAACAGGGGAATTTAAATCCATGTTTGTCATTCCACCTTGTAACAGAAACATTGTGAAAAATGACTCTTGCAGGCCTTGAAAACCTTGCATCGGAGCTGCGTATTTAAAGTACTGAATGTAAATGAACATTACCACCACAGTGACCACCATGAATTGTATCATCAGCGCCACCATTTTTTGCAACGTTATTGCAAACGTCCCAATAAATGGCATAAGCTCCATAATATACAAAGTACTACAGATTGCTAGAGGTAAATAGATTGATTTAAGAATCATTTTGTTTGTCTCATAATTTCCTACGTTGTTATTAATAAATAAATGCCCTACAAAATACGTCACTGCTAGTAAAAAGGCATTCATCCTGTGAAAAAATGTAAAAGACACAAATTTTTCCGCGAAAAAGTTGATTCCTTTAAGTGATCGTTGTCTCTCCTTATCCAGGACATGTGAAAGTAAATCAAGAATATCGAAAACTATTATGACAGCACTCAAAATGTAGATATACTCAACAATATTTCCAACACCACCTGTGCTTGTACAATATTCAGCTGTAATGGGGTAATTTTTTGTGGTGTTCGCCTTGACTTCTCTGCTATAGTCAAGCTTGCATAAAAGTAATGGCGAATTGTATACCATTAAAATAGAAAGGTAGGCCATCCGCAAACTAAGCCACACAAGAATAAAAATCAAACTTCTTTTTTCCTTATACGCTATCCATTTTCTAAGAGCTGGGTTTTTGTGAATTTCATTCTCTAAAAAATGTTGGAGGTTATTTTCTCTAAGATAGAGAATAAATCGTAAAGGAGAACGAAGGGATCTCCTCCAATGTACACAATCTTCATAAACTGTGACATCATATTTCATGTATGTTTCAAGTCCGACCACACCCACTTTTTCAATACCGGCACAGGGTGTTTCTAGCATAAGTTTAAATAAACCAAAAGTTCCAAGTTTTGCAGATAACTCTAATGGTCTAAATGAGTATTTATCTTCAGCTTCTAATAAGTTTCTTCCGTCTTGTGCTTTTATGTTTTCCATTAACTCCATGTAAACATCAACGTAATCTGATTCGTGTTTTTCATCTGTTGAAGCTGCAATCACAAGAGCGTGCAAAATGTTGTAATTATTTTTATCCTTTTCAGTCACTACCACTTTATCTTGAATCATCCTTTTCATTATCCTTTTCGCGCAAAAAACAGCAGAAAGAATAAAAGGTCTTTCAAAGTCACAAGGAATATCTGAAAGTAAACTTTTTCTTAAGGATTTTGGTACATTGTAGTTAAAGCTCCCATTGATAAGAGCATACATATCCGATGGTTCTGTAGTTTTCTTGATTTCATCGTATTTTTTAACATCATCGTCAGCTATTGTTTCATACCAAAACTCAAATTTTTCAAATGGAAGCATGTACAAGACATCTTCAATTTCTATACAGTCAAGACTGCCATGTATTCTATCTCTAAGAGGTATTGGTGGAGGTTCATTGCTCATTTCATCACCATTCTTCTTTGAAAACTCGGCAATATCTGGCATGAACTTCTCTTGCTTTTTAGAGCCATCTTTTCTAGTATGTATATCTGAAAGCACAAATAATAAGCTTCTAATCTACATATGCCAATGTATAGTGGGCGGTAATGCTTAAATTTGGTTAAAAGCATGAAATACCCCGAAATTTTGACAGATGACCTTTCAAAAAGAAAAGCTATTTTTTGGTCCAGTGAGCAGTGAGATTGGAGAGTAAAATGGCCATGCAGCAGTGGTAATGATGGTAAAAAAGTATGTGACCGATGAGATTGGGATGTTTAACAACAGTGAGAAACTAAAAAATCATGGAGCAATGAGCATGCAAAAATTATGCAGTGAGCAGTGACCCTGGAAAAATAACGATCAACGAGCAATGAGCAGAATTTATATAATAGAGTTTCCAAAATATCATGTACATGTGATGATGGAGAAAGTGTTTTGAATAATATGAATAAAGAAAGGTAAAATGATAAAAGGTGAAAAACTGTAAAGAAAATCAAGTAAATGGACGCTATCAATATACTAGGGAGGGGGAACATCTACACCTGGGCCGCACAGGTCCGTTAGGTAAGATTTTGTCCAGTAATCAAAGTTGGATCATTAAAGTCATCAAGAAACGCAAAACGTGGATTTCCAAAATACATTTACATGAACGATTTTCGACGCCTTTCTCCAACTCATTCGTGAGCAGTGAGCACAAACTTAAAAAAGAGTGAAACGAAAATTCGGCGTGCCTGCACAATGAATATTGATATTAGCATGATTAGTGGTTAGCTTTTTCAGTGAGCAACACCTTACGATTTTGGTGGGCCGTGAGAATAATCATGAGCAGTGAGCTGTGGGATTGGGGTGGAAAAAGTGGTTAGCAGTGACATAAACAAAAAGGGTCAAAATGCCAAATTTTTATAACTGAATATGAGCATTGTCTACCACATTTAGTCATTAAATCTAGTTTATGAGACTTATTATGTAGTTTCGAATTACAAAGTTATTCCTTCAATTTTTTAAGTTTCATTTTAAAGTGACAAAACTACGCCAGTGGCGTGTAGCCCACTCAGGTCTCAAATATTATACAGAAAACAAGCAGTACTGAATGGGTCATATCGACCTTAAACTGGCCTCTAGCGGATGATTACAAAAAGACCTTATTTCACTTCGCCTTCTTGCTTTCTAATGAATATATGTTTTGCCAACCTGAAAATTCACAATAATACTAAATTGGCCCATTTTGATAGTTGGTGACATATAGCGGCTAAAATATGCATCAAGAAAAAATGTCATCATCTTATTTTTTCATAAGATTTCGAATGAATACATGTTTTGCGTATTCACGACCAACCTTGAAATTTCACTATAACACTAAAATGGCCTTTGATGATCTCTAGCGGCTAAGATAGGCGTCACAGAAAAATTCCTCCTTTAACGTCTTCTTTTTCCATAAGCTTTCGAACGAATACTTTTATTGCCTACCTACCCCCAACTTTTAAATTCACCGTAATACTAAAATCTCCTATTTCGACCTTTATTGACTTCTAGTGGCGAAAATATTAACTTTAGGAAATCGGTTTTCGAATAGCTATTGTATAAAAAACCGAGTCTCTACGACTTAGAATTTTTTACCTTAAACCCTTTTTGGCCGCCATTTTAAAGGTCAAGGACATCGAATTTCGTAACTTCATAGCCCATTGTCCCATGAAATTCCATGTAAGTTTCATTACAATCCGACAAAATCCCTTGGAGGAAAAACATTTGGCGCCAAAAAGGGCCAAAAAACGGGGTTTTACTATCCTGGCGAGGCCCCAGATGGCGCTATCGGAAAACGGCCAAATACGGATCTAGATAATACTCCACACTTCTGTACCTGGTAGTTTATTGTATGAAAATTGGCAAGGCCAAAATTATTACAAAAATACATGAATATACATAACAAAAATAAAGATAAAATATGCATAAAGAATTTAATACGGTCTAAGGGTCGTTTTATTTATCATTCCTTCGTATATCTTGAGCATTTTTTACTAGCTTGGCTAGGCAAAGAACTACCAAATTTCAAGAAAATCAAAGCATTTTATGAGTCACAGACAGACACACACCTAGCCACACTGACAGACCGGGCGATACCATAAGCTCACATTTTGGTAAATGCGCGTTTTTTAATATAATTAGATGCTGCTGTTCATATTTGGCTATTAAGGTGTGCCTGCGAAGTTGATTCACCTGCCAAGTCAAAATTTTAAATTTTTTAAATGAAATAATGGATTTGCTTATTTGTTGTATCAAAAATACTCTTTTATAAGATTATTTATTTTTGGGTGTATCCTACCTGGTCCGTTCGGGTTGATTATTTCAATATCATAATCCAAATCGGATACAACTGTATTTTTATCATCACAATCCGATGAAATCGGTTTTTTAAAAACGCTGGATGATTCTGAAACTCTGCTCATTTTGAATTGTCAAACATTTTTAACTGGTAGCCACTGTCTATGACCAAGGTCTATGGTCCTAGCAAGCTGTTTTAAGCGTCAGGTTGTTTTGAATTTAAGTAATCGTTATGTTCCCCATTGCGTTAAACTAGAATAATTAGAACCATTTTAGAAGCGGAACTAGTTCACTCAAAACGCATGAAAATTATAAAATATTCAGTTCCAAATGTTACATTCCAAATATTTAAATAATGAAACATTTTTTATTCTTGAAATTGTCTGAATGATGAATTATCTTTGGCGTCATTCTTACTTCCTCTTTTTTCTGATTTTTAAACATATTATTCATTATTCATATTTGAATTTTGATTTAAAAATTTGTGGAAATATAATTTATTAGTTGATATAAGAATATGTACATAATATTTAAAGAAATGATTACAGAAATTATATTAAAAAGTTGTATTATCAAAAGAAAGATCAAAAATAGAGCTTAGAACAAATATTGTAACAAATATTGAATGTTCACAATCCCAGAACAAGAAGAAATATTAATTAAAGGAGTTCACAGTGCCAGAGCAAAAGGAGTCCATTGTTTTACCTTAAACCTAGTTATTTTTCGTCTACATCAAGGTCCTGATTTTTCTCTCTAGTTTGCCTTATTGTTGTGTAAATAAAAACCTTCGGCTCCTTCTTCCTCAATTTCCACCACAATTTGATAAACCATCTTGCGAATCTGTCTTCGACGACAAACGTAACATCCAATCGCCTCAGCATGAGTGATATATCTTGAACCTCCTCTCCCTCAGCAGTTATGTTCGACATCAAAGCAATTAAATAGTTGATAAGTAAGATGGCGGTAATATAGTAAAAAAGTATATTAGCAATGATGACATAGACTGGTGAGTTTGCATCGACATTAGCCATTCCAGATTGGTAAAGAAACATTGTGAAGAATGATTCTTGCATTCCCACAAAACCATTTCCAGGGCCTGGGTATGCAATTTGGAAAAACATGATGTAAATTAACATTATGACAACTGTTATGACCATGAACTGGATCATGAGGGCCACCATTTTTTGTAACGTGATGGCAAACGTCCCAATTCCAGGAAGAAGTTCTGTTATGTATAAGGTACTGCACAATGCCAGTGGTAAGTATATTGCTTTAAGAATCAGCATCCCTTCCTCATATTTTGCTACATCTGAAGAATTTATTGCTAAGTGTCCGACAAAGTACACAACAGCGAGAGAAAATGCGTTTAAGCGATGAAAGAATGTGAATGACACAAACTTTGCAGTGAAGAAATTAATTCCTTGAAGTGATAACCGACGATCTTTATCTACAACGTGATAAAGGACATCGATGATATCAAAAATGATGATGATTAAACTCAAGATGTACATGTAGTAAACCATGTCATTGATGCCTCCAGTACTTGATTGTGTGGTGCAGTTGGAAGTTACATTTGGACCATGTGCTATCACCCATTCTGCTTGACAGACAACAGCTGGAGGAGTTGAAACCATAAGGATAGAAAGATAAACTAACCGGAGTGTCAGCCAGACAAAAACGAAGCCAAAACTTCGCTTTTGTTTAAAGGCAATCCATTTTCGTATTGCTGGATTTTTATGAATTTCATTATCAACAAAGTGCTGTAAATCATTATCACGAAGATACAAAAGCCACCGTAGAGGTGATCTGAGTGATCGCCTCCAGTGAACACAGTCTTCGTACACAGTGAAATCATATCGCATAAAAGTTTCTAGACCTGCTACTCCAACTTTATCAATTCCAAAACAAGGTGTTTCAAGCATAAGTTTAAACAATCCAAATGCGCCTAGCTTTGCAGCCAGTTCCATTGGTCTGAAAAAGTCCTTGTCTTCGGCTTCTAGAAGAGTGCGTGCATCTTGAGTCTTTATCAGATCAATCAGCTCCATATAAACATCCACATATATTGACTCGTGTTTAACATCAAGAGAAGCCGCAATAACTAAGGCATGAAATATATTATAGTTATTTTTATCTCTTTCAGTAACTACCACTTTATCCTGGATCATTCTTTTCAATATCTTTTGTGCACCGAAAACAGCTGCAAGCAGAAATGGTCGTTCAAAATCGCACGGAATTTGATTCCTCAGTGATTTTCGCATACCTTTGGAAACTGTATATTGGAATCTTCCATTTATAAGAGCGTACATATCAGATTGTTCTGTCTCAGTACTGATTTCATTATATTTTTCTATATTATCAGCAGCGATTGTTTCGTACCAAAATTCAAACTGGTCAAATGGAAGAACGTATAGTACGTCTTCTACTTCAATGAAATCCAATGATGAGTGAATGAGGTCGCTAAGAGGCACTTCTGGGGTTTGATTACCGTCAGCCTCTGCTGCATTGTTCATCATACTTGTAATATTTGGCATAAACGTCCCACTTTTTTTCTTTGAACTGTCCAATGGTTCTGAAATAACATGGAAACCATACTTTATTCATCTTATAACACTATATTTCCATTTATTCTTTTATTTTGCATGCCTTTAATTTAAATCCGATTCTCTTAGTCTTCTAGAAAATTTCTGCTGTTATGAATAGTTTTCAGGTCCATTTTAGATATTGTCCCGAAACTGTACCACTTTTTTCGCCAATTTCCCTCATCTTAAACGTTAATGTTACTGGACACCTGCTTTTTTCGTCTAGTGATTTCCTTCATATCGAAGGTATACACAGAGCACAAGATGGCGCAGCAAAATTACTTTGAAATTATGTTTTTTATCTTATTCATTTTATTCAGCAATATTATTGATGGTCATTTTTTATAGGTCATATATTTTTTAATTGGCAAAAATACAAAACATGAGCGCTATAGATTTCGTTTTATATTCACTTTGTAAGCAATTCTCAAAACAGCTTGCTCTAAATAAGCACAACTGAGTTTAATATGTCATACCAGAAGCTGGTCATACACGTCAACAATTTGAAAGAAAATTTATTTGAATCGATTATTCAATCCGATCATATGATGCAAAATAACTAAATTCTGTGGTGCGCATGCGTATTTGATGTAGATCATTTTTATGCTACTGACAAAAATTTATAACGGCGTGAAAACAAAATTAAAAAAGCTAAAAACTTTAAAAAATAAATCGTTTTAAAATTTAAATAAAAGTGAATATTAAATTTTTTTAAATACTTACCAGATACACTTCGGACAGCATCTTTATCATGGATGCTACTTCCAGGTGAAATGAATTTAACATCGGTATCACCATTATTATAGGAAGGTGGAGGTTGACCATCTGTAGCCGTAGCTGGCAAATATTCCGGTCTAAATCCAATATTATTTTGTCCTTGCCCACTTAAATCAGGTGGATTAATTCTCGGATACATGTGTATGTCTTCATAATCATCACCGCCATGGTCGCTAGCCATGCTGCGCCACATTTTCTATAGTTTATCCAATTTTTTAGGAAACAAAAATAATTCTTTCATCCTCTAATACTCTTCCATTTTTATCAGAAGTTAGTGTTAAAATAAACTTTTCCGCCCATTTCTGTAACTAAATATGATATGAACAAGTTGTCCACCTGGCTGAGTGAAGCACTGTGCGCGAACATGTGTTCTCTCTTAATGATTTATCAAATATTGAAAGTATTCTTACCAATAACTAAATTATACTTCGCAAAAATCTATTCAAATACTGTGTGCGTCATTTTTGTTAATTTGTTGACGTTTTATGCTGCATTTTTGAAGAAGATAGACTTATGAGAGCTAAACATTTGGATGATTCATTATAAAACATGTTATTTATGAAATTAAAATAACCTATAATATGGCATGTAAATTTTAGTACGAAAAAAGCCATACTATCTGTATATGTTTATACTACGAAGAGGACACTGAACACATTCACACCGGGGTACTCGGCTCATCGGTCCCATCTGTGTCCGCTGCATAGTTATAAAATTACCCTAAAAATCAATGAATATCATGACAAACCATTGAAAACAGTTGGCAAAATCAAGCAAATGGTCATTTTTTAATTAAAATTTAAAGATGACCCCTCCTGTAAATTATTACAAATACGGAAAGCGCGAACCTTTTTAGTTTTTTTAGGCCCCTACACTACAGAAGTTTTATAGTCGGGGAGTCAGAAGGTGGATCATTACAACCCCCTCAGGATCCTCCGTCATTATGATTTTTATGTTTATTTGGGTCCCAAATCGCCAACATCTGATTATTCCCAAGAAAAACGAAGAGCTACCGAAAGCAAAAAGTTTTTTTGCCAAGGCCATTTTAGTCCTAGATACTTGAAAATTGGCAAGAATCTACCTAATGTATCTTTAATGAGGCAGTAAAAAACTTCTTACCCTAGGACTTTATGCAACTGAGTAACTATGGCATCACTCGTATGGGTTTTGTATCGACCATTGATTTTTATCTGACCTTGTTGACTCTCCAGTTTCAGGATTTAGTATGAGTTTTACCACTGTTTGGTACACACAACCTGATTGGTTGAAATACATTGGTCGAGGTCCGTTTCAGGTTTTGCTGCATGACGAATCACGGGCTACGAATCGAAAATCCACAATTTTTTTCAGGGTACACCCTGCAGTTCCGGATTGATTGGGTCTGTTATGACGATTTTTCTATATAATAGTGCATACTGCATAGGTTTTTTTACTTGGCACATCGTCCTGTGAGTTTCAATTAATTAGAATAAAATAAAGATGTCGCCTTTGAAATTACGTGTACCTACGTGCTTTCGTGCGGAACCCCTGTGGCCAGTCTCGATACCGGAAGTCGAAATTACTAGTACATGTATCACGGTGAAGGTGTATCGAAACTTTGAGAATTTAATATTTAGATGTTTTCTGATAATATAGGAGCTTTAAATGTGTCAAATTCGTGCACCCATTATTTTTTACGAATTTTTCGAAAGTGACACTTTTTCCTATCTTTTGTGTACTAAATTAGAACTGCAGGGAGTAGTCTTTCATCCAATTCAAATTTTGGTTTCTTTCAACCGGAATCATGTGCGGGAGAAGGGGGTAACTAATTATAATCGTTGTTTTAGATTGTGCTACCATGTCCATTTACTTGATTTTCTTCTCATTTTTACTTTCATCATTTTATTATTTTTCCTCTATTTTCATTTTTTCCTTAACACTTTTTCCATCATTTCACGTATGTATAATATTTCTGAATTTTAAATTTTTATTATTGGTCTCTATAAATCAGTTAAAAAGAAAGGTTGTGGTAACTTTTTTCTCATACAGGGGGTTGTTAAGAAAATGGGGACATTTTATTTAGAACGGCTGTTATATTGAGTTCTTTTTTGGGTTAAAACTTTACTTTATTTTCATCACTATGCCTTGAAAGTGACTTTAAGAGATGAAATGTGTTGAGATTTACTCAAGGAAAAAGATTTCAGGCCAAAATGATGCAATACGGGTGCACCTTGCAAGGTTCAAAAATTTGGTTCGTGGCTTTTTGTGAAATTTGGATGAGGATCCTATAATAATTACCACAAAGCCTGCTAAAATTGGTCATATTGAGCTTGTACATCTAGATAAAACCTAGATAATAGCTTTTATACTATTACCTAGGCTGATTTGGTATCAAACATTGGTTCTGCACTAAGTTAACCGATATGAAAGTATGAGTATCGACCGAGGTTAACTGGATGGAGCTTGTAATGGAATATGCTGTTGGTTATTATAAATATTTATACATTAAACCAAATTTTTTCTCTTTTTAGTTCTTGGGTTTTTTAAACTGAGCGGAAATGCACTACGTACTATTTACCTTACACCCAAGCATTTTAACCAATCAGTCGAAATAGACCAACTGCAAAGGTATAATTGCTAAGATTTTTGCCCCTTTATTGTATTTGGGTTATGGAACATATAATTTCGTTTTCATCGGTTTTTGTCGTTTTAAGGGTACACCCTGCAATTCCGGGTTGATGGGGTCTGATTTTTCTATATAATAGTGCGTAGTTTTTTTCTTCTATCTATGATAAAGCGATTAGTTTGATACTTGGCACCTAGAATGCATGGAATTCTTGCATTCCATGCATTCTTGTTGGCACATATGATGCTAACATTATGTAGTAAGTTTCATTAAATTCGAAGCATCGGTTACGAAATAAAGATGCCGCCTTTGAAACTACGTGTACCTACGCGCTTTCGTGCGAAAATTAACCCTTGTGGCCATTCTCGATACCGGAAGTCGAAATGATCACGCGTATAGGTTAAATATCTTTAGCGCTTATTATTGCGAGTTGAAAAGTGATATTTTTGCAGTATAATTTTTTGTAATATCTTCAACGAAATTGATGTATATTGCTGATATGACACGAGGCGCAATTCTGGAAAAACTTGTGTATAATCGTCTCCTTTCCTTTTTTACCTGTATAATTTTCAATTTGGGTTTAGAAAAAAAGCATTCGACAAATCTAGCCCACTCGAAGCCGCTGACCAAATTTACAAATCTCGTGATCAAAACAAATTTCTGGTTGCATCTCGGATTTATCCAAGGTATTCTATACAGTAGACTTAAACATATTAACCCTATTTTTGAAGAGGGGGGCGGATTCCGCCCCCCTAAGGTTTTTCAAAAATATCTCTAAAACGGCGAATCGTAGGAAGCTGAAATTTCGCTACTTTT
>JAXIUW010200954.1:1352-11468 GCA_035591015.1 Cephalothrix simula
GTCATCCTTGCGACAAGGGTCTCGTTGCCCCCCCCCCCCCGCCCCGCCGCACCGGTAAATACTGTTGTGAATTATCGTTGATCCGTGCGCCTCCCAACGTTTGTAGCAAGGATTTTGAAAAGGTAGGCACTGAATTACCACACCAGATGTTAAGACACAATTTCAATCATGTAAGCATAGGTTTTTATTTCGTTAATATAATAATTAATACGAATTTTTTTTCTTATGAATTATTATATAACGAAATAAAAACAACTGCATGTAAGACTCGTTTAAAGATAAAATAATTAAATATTAGCATAGATATTGATTGATTTCCAATATGGGAAGTAGTGAGAAGAACGTCTACGGCTTACTACTTCCACGACTTTTATTGATTGAGTTGTTGCCTTAAGCATGAAACAATTCAGTGACTTCATATCTGAAAGCCTTGATTGAAATCGACTCTGACCAATGTTATTCACACTGATGATGACAACTTACCCCCTAAATAATAGGATGACAGAACTAGTCATTCCGGTGAAATTGGTGATTCACTTTTTCATGAAATCATCAATGATATAAGACTAAGTAACCATGTAGTGAAACAGATCAAAACAAACGGTAAAAGGAGAGAGATAATCTAGGACATGTTCAAATCATCGTAATCACCATTTAAGTTCCATTATTCTGAATACATTTGGAGATAAAAATTAAAATTACGTGATGTATTTGCAGTTAGAAATCCATCAAATTCGGAAGAGTTCTATAATTTATGGTAAGTTAAAAAATCACGTTTCGAAATACCCAATTCATTTTTTGATAAATCGAAAACAAAAATACAATTGATCGATGAGCAAACTAAAACAGTGCAACCAAAACAAGGTACAATGTAATTAACTTTTTAATGCGTAGATCTTAGTTTCTAGCAACAGCTAGCAATGATCTAATTTTAATAGTAAACTACATTCACCAAGTGACCAAAGGTGCATTTATTTTGGATTTTCAGTGCCCTTTCAATTCAATTCCCTATTTCGTCCATATTAAATGTGCTAAAATCCACTAAATTAGACTCGATTTAGATTACAACAAATATATTTCTCTTATCTTAGGCCACTTATTTTCTAATTATCCAAATTCCACGAATTAAGGTATTTCAGACTAGTAGTACTTAAATGAATAGCTTTAACTAGACCCCAGGTTATTTCAACTTTTCTTAACTGGTTATCCCAATGAAAATAACTTCTAATAATTTCAAGGATGAGGTTGCGGTAGGTGGCCGATTTCATTAAACAAATACAGTATCTGTAAAGAATTTTCGAGCCTGATATAGAGTTCTGGTGAGAAGCTTTAAAGGGACCATAGTACTAGTATTCCACTACGCATCCAGTAACAACAATTTTTCGTTACTATCCGTGTTATAAGATGTCTTCAATAAGGCGGTCCCTAAAACATAGCAGAAACTAAAGATGATACTAATTATTTAAATATATTGATGACAAACTCAAGTCGTGTTTTTCTCAAGCCTATGTCGTTGGAAATAATTAAGGACTAAGGAGTGTGTAATGATGAATATATATGTTACTTTTTTCTTCCCTTCTTTTCATCTATTTGATTGTTGTTTCTGTTCAACCATATTCATTTATTACAACTATTTAAACTACTCTTCTCACCATCTTCTGTCTATACGTTGAAAGTCATGTGAAACAATTAACCCTCTAAAATCTCAATAACCCCACATGCATGCTTATGTTTGTCTTCATTGTATTGTCACGTGATGGTTACAATATCAACGGCACATGCACATTCTTAATCCTTTCAGAGACAAAGTGATGTCTGTCGTTATCCTCAAAGAATCAGTAAATCAACGTCCAGCAACTGCACCTAACCCAAATTTCAAAGTCAGCGTAGGAGAAAAATCACAGGTAGTTAATAACACAGGGAGTTTACACTCTGGAATCGTCACTGATAACGGCCATATCCAGAGATCATCGATGGTGCTACCAGGCGGAAGGAATCAAAGAATTTCAACAGGATCTAATCCGGGGTCAAACACACCAAAAGTTACCATATCAGCAGGTACTACAGAGAGTAACAGATCAGTAGTTTTAGGAAATGAAACTACTGTACGAAGAAGTGTTGTTCTTCAAGGAGGACATGATTCTGGACGATCAAGTATTGTCAAATTAGGAGATACATCAGGAAGATCTAGCGTAGTTCTTCATGGCGGAGAAATCATCCAAGCTGGTCAGTCTCATGATGGACGTCAAAGTGTGGTTCTTGAAGGTGGTGACAGTATAGTGATAAGACCTAGTCAAAGTGGAAGGCAAAGTATAATTGTCAATCCAACATCAAGTAGTGGACGGCAAAGCGTTGTCATCCAAGGTGGTGGTGATGTAATGCAGAGAGGTGAACGGCAACATGTCGTCACAATTGATCCGAGTAATTCGCAGTTCCTTACAGGACCTCCATCAAGCCACAGTCAGAGGAAACATGTTCTTGGCCTTCAGTTTCGAGAAACTGAAGACGGAACTGTGGTGCGCGCTTCGTCACCAACTGTCCACATGTATCATGATGGTGGTACAAATGTCACGCGTAATAAACGGTTAAGTTTTGGGGATAGTTACAATACTTCGCCAGTTATTGGAAAACGTTTCAGCACAGGTTCTTATGATGGATATATGTCAGAGGATAACACCTTTCAAACGTATCTTGAAAGCGGCACATATCCCCAAGTGTTAGAAAATAGTCCGCGTGTTATTCATGGCCCAAAAGGTTCTACCCGTTACTCAAAAAGTGTTACACAGCTTTCACCCCAAATCATCGAAGTATCTACGTCACAACAAAGACATTCGACATCCCAACCTTCTTTCACATATCCGAGCTTCTCATCAAATGTTGATGAGTACAGCGATACGGTCCTTGTTTCCCCTAATTCGGCCACATTACCTGCTCCGAGGATCAGGAGAAAGACTTACGGTGGTAGCCATAGCGCAACACCGATTGGATATGTTGATTCCTTACCGAGAAAGGTAACTTATCATACTCCTGCTTCAGGGAGGATTAGCTTTCATGAGCATACTGGACAAAGAATGGGTAACCAGAAGACAACCATACGACGAACAACCAGTCATGAGCCTGAAAGAAGGATTAGCAATGAAGTTTCCACCAGAGACATGGCGCAGATAAATTACCTAGAACCTGTAGGAAGAAAAACAAGCGGAGACTCCAATTCAGGCAGGAGAGACTTAATATTTGCTTGCAGCCTTTTTAACATTCGTTATTATTGAAAAGTTGTTACTAACAGCATTTTTGCATGAATAAAAGTTTTCAGTTTTAAAAACTCTGCAGTTCCACCACAGCTGCATGACCAAGCACATAAACAAAAAGGCATGTTTTTATTGGGACCTTGGAAGGTAATTTGCTATCTTTTCAGTGCCAAAAATCTGTTTTTGTTTTAATATAAATTTTTTAGACGTACATTGTGTCTTGTTGCGATCCTTAATTCCTACGAATTGATTAAAACCTATTAATGTTTACAAACCAATTTCTCATTTCCAACGAATTCAAGGTGAATATCTCTCTAAATATTTAAGCAATGGAAAGACATAAGAGATGTGCTTGAATTCGTACCAATTCTGCGGTTTTTTTATTAAGATTGAATGTGTGAATTTTTAAACGTTTGGAATTTTACAGTTGAAAATTAAATTAAAAATTAAAATTTGAATTTGAAAAATACGTCCCAGTCTCAAACAATCTGAGGGGTAGATAACTAAAAAGCGTCCATTGCTTCGAAAAATCAATTATTTTCTACATTCTGCTTGATTGCACCCGATTCATTGATTATGCGCTGATAGCACTGATTCTGATCTAATGAAGCTGATTCTGCTCTGTTGCCACATATTCCATCTTTTTTTGATGCAGTGGACATTGATGCCACTAACATGAAATAGTAATTCCACGCATAGTTATTCTATGTTCCATATTTGAATCTAGTAAAGATGATTCTGTTTGACTGACCTGATTTGATTCTGTTGATTCGGTTCAGATTCCCTGATTCAAGTTTGATTCAAGTTCAAATTTTTTTTAATGTGTGAATGATTCCAGGTAGATTTTAGTCATGATTCCAATGTTTAAAAGCTGATTTTGCATGATTCCATTGATTCTACTCTGATTTCAACTGATTCTTGACCAATTAATTGAATGTGATTCAGTAAGTGAACTACCCCTTAAAAAGTGTTTTGTCTTCTGAATCTAACAGGGTGGGGGGTTGCAGTAAGGTGCAGGATTTACCAAAACATGAATATTTTTTCCGTGGCAAAACATACTTTGACTTGGAAGCACGGACCAAGGCGATGTCTTCGCCATGCCTGGACCAAGATGATGGCCAAGTTTTGCCATATATGGTAATGTCTTGGCTGCGCCTGGACAAATTCTTTCTCAAAATTCATTTAAAATGGTTGGCTTGGTCGCCTTGGTTCCGGCGTCGCCAAGGCATTGCCGTGGCGTGACTTGGTCGCCTTGGTCCAGGCGTTGCCAAGACATTAACTTGGTCGCCTTGGTCCAGGCGTGGGAAAGTCATTGCCGTGGCGTGACTTGGTTGGTCCAGGCGACAAAGTAAACCATGTCAAATGATAGTTGCCCCGCCAATGTCTTTGCCATGCCTGGACGAAGGCGGTCATGTCACGCCATAAATTCATTTGCTATGGTTGTCTTTATCGCCCTGATCCAGGCGAGGATTTTTTGCCACAGCAAATCTAGAAAAATTCTGCCTCAAATACATGCCCAGTCGCAAAAGTTAGTTTGCCTTGGTTGACATGGTCAATCCTGCACTGCACCTTCATGGGCATGGGAGTGCCAGTCTTGTTTCAGACACTGACCTTGATGGTGAGGGTAGTTTTTTTGGATCTGCGGGGAACTAGATGGCGGTTAATTTTGAAATCTTTGACGTTTTGCTGGGAAATATTTTGGGATTCGCTAGGTTGACGTACGATTATAGGGAAAGTCAAAAATGTCTTGACTACTTTTCTTATCTAAAACCAGCCGCAATTCTTTACCTCAACTGGTTTCGCGGTATGATGTAGAGCATGAATATGACTTTTACAGTCGTGTCCAATTATGTTTCGCATTCGACCTGATAAAGCAAAATAGTCAAGAAACTGTGAATTTCCCTATAGTGTTCGGACATTTTCCCACCTCATCAAGGTTAGGAATCACGCGACTTTGTTGTGCACACATTTGGGGGTAGGGTTATTTTCCTTTTTGGCAGATCACTTAAATATTGCACTTTGTATAATGGGTGTCCCTAATGATTTTCTGAACTACATGTACATGTACATTGTAATATGACAAACCCCCTAGATATAACTTTATGCTGGGACTGGGACAGAGAAAACGAGTCATCCTAACCTATTTAAAACACAGAGCAAGTAAAATCTATAAGCCTAGAGCACCGACAGTAAAATAAAGACAGACACTTAAGATAATACTTCTTACTTCAAACAAATAACTTGTATGTCTTGTATCAACGATACTTAGAGTATTATAACCATTTTATCAAGATTAGCCAAGATAACCAAAATAATTAACCGCACTTGAGAGATGCTGTAACTATCTGTAATTCAAAACCAATACGGCTTCGACCTATACAACAACCAGGATATATCTAATGTACCGTAGTATAGATGATATACCTTATACACAACAGAAACTTCCCATTTCAAATTTCTGTACTACTAATTTAGGATTATATAAAGTTGGATTATTTTTAACTATCATGGTAACAAATGCAATTATTCAATTAAATCTGTTTTATCTTTTAGACATTTCATGCATTATCATGTGAAATATCAAAGGGGTAGATGTTGAAAATTATAGAACTTGATTTTTTTTTTGTTTAGTTAGAACTTAGTGTTAAAATTAGATCTTATTTTTCATCCCGTAGATTCCAAGAGTCCAGATATCTTTCACCATACATTATACAACGCAAAACAGGGAAAATAATAGCGTCTAGACTTTAAAAAGGTTTTTGTTTTATCATCATAAAATTTTGTTCCATTTTCTTTTTATTCTTAAAATGGAATGACCCATCGCATTAACTGTATTCCGATTGGTTACAAAATTAGGCGATACCATTAATTAAGATGGAGACATTATACAATAAAAGGGTGGATTGGAATTGCGTTTTTTAGAGAAGTATGTATAATGATTTGTCTCATTTTTTTTACAGGAGGCCCAAAGATGTCGAGATATCGGTCAGAAGTGTATATCCCTATTCACAAGGATGATCTAAATTTCGAGGACAGGCAAAGGCGCCTTTGGGCGGAAATGGACGACAAAATGGAGCAGAGGCGAAGGCAGTGGGAGGATGAAATTGACAGAATGAGAAATGAGTTTTTCACTCTTAAGCCCTTGGATATGGGAACGTCGCGAATGGGTATTGAGAGGGCTGACAATCTAGAAACTGCATTTGTAAAAGATGCAAATGGTATGCCTAGATTCAAAGTCCGTTTTGATGTTCACGAGTTCAAATCAGATGAGATAACTGTTCAAACGTACGAACGACGATTAATCGTAAAAGCAAAGCACACCGAAAAAGGAAATAGCTCGAGCGTGACGCGCGAATTCAGTCGACAGATCGATTTACCGAAATCGGTCGATCCACAACACCTTGAAGCATCCGTAACAAAAGATGGTATATTAGTTGTTGAGGCCCCAGTTCCAGCTCCTGATTATTCTGCTCCTATCCAATCAGGATTCAGAAAACCATTAATATTACGTCACGATTCGTCCGGATTCAGTCCCGTAGTAGTTAATTCAGATGGTAGCCGGGCACTACATTTAGAAATAGACGTTGGAACACAATACAAGCCTGAAGAAGTCAATGTTAAAACAGTAGGACACAAAATTGTTATCACAGCGCGGCATGAGGAAAAGGCCGGTAACCGTACTTCTTTCTGCGAGTTCAGTAAGGAATACGAGCTTCCCTCTGACGTTGACCCATATTCTGTTAACGCCTTCTTACAGGACGATGGAAAATTAGTTATTGAAGCCCCCGTAGACGGCGAGGGTAACCCAGAAGCGCTATCTCCTAGCAATAAGATCATGATAACAGTAAAAAGGAGATAAACTCAACACCACATGACTAAAAACACCGGTGCATGCAAAATGGGCATTTATGTGTGAGAATCTCTACTAGCCCTGGTTTAATCTTTTGAGAGAATAATTAAAATGATAATATTATTATCCTGCCAAAATTTTTAATAAATCACTGAATCACTGGCAATGAATGACCGTAAAATCATATCAATGTTTATTTTGTTTAAAAATTCAAATCGATGAAAAACGGCATTGAAAATGCATGGAGCTATACATATTGGTGTCTATATCGTTATCTACAGTGTATATTCTTGTTTTATTTATTTATTATGATGTTTTAACAATTTAATGTTCGGGCGTATCTATGTATTTCCCTTATATACTAGAGCATATATTGCCAGTACATATGTATAGCATTTTTCAAAGATGTTTTCAGATTCTTCTATTTACTCATTTTAATTTTAAGTATAATTTATCAAGTTTTTGAAACTATATTATCGAAACTTTATAAAGAACTTAGTTAAAGTATTACTGAACTTCTAGAATGAAACTTATATCCATGTAGGGCTTAGGCCTATCCCATTTATCGATGTTGATAAATGTTTGACTTATCATTTCAAGCGCTAAGAAATCTGCTGTTAGAAAAAACTCATTTTTGATTTTGACTGTCCCTAATACGCTCGCTATAGCAATAATGTCATCCTTAGACATTGCCAAGAACGTTTCAAAGTCACCCGTCTATAATCATGAAGAGAAAATATGAGGATTAAAATACCATAGCAACCGATAAACAGTTGCTAAGATAACAAGTGACTTTGAAACATAACATCAACGTAATCATTTTGTAGTGGCCTTAAATGATTGAATAAATAGGTTTTTAATTTAGTTAATAATGATTTTTTTTACCTTAAAATACTTTCTTTTAGTCGACATTACTAAGTTGCTGATAATGATCAAACTTCGACGCATGTGTAAACGATTCAGCTAAAACATAAGTCACATAACCATAATATACGGGTACCTTCAGAAAAAAATCAAAATTAGTGCGACAGATAAGTAAATCTATTACATGCAGGCATCAGTGCAATATGATAGCAGTTATTTCTTGGCATAAACGAGGTGAAACAACTGTTACTAATGCACGATGAAACGTCGAATAACTGGGTCATATACATATCAGATCAAACCAACGTCCCCACCTCATGTCTTTGGATTTGCTTCAAATTTTGCACACATTCAGTTCTATCAAAATTTTCCATTTTCTTCCCTTAAAGGACCGGGGACCCGTATAACAGGAGTCCAATTTCCAAAAATTAGGGCAATTTAGAATAGGATTTGAAAAATTTTAGAAATGTAAGGATTTTATGGCTAAATGATTAATTCTCAACCCAAGAACAAAGAAAAAGGAACATAGCTCTAAAGCCCCTCCTTGACCCTCCTCTAGGCCCAAATAGCCTTTGCGGCACCATAGCGCAAAAGTAGTGACACCAAGGTTCTGAAAATTTTCTGAGTTGTTTTTAGGCTAGATAACATACAGACCACTATTGGCGCTTTGGAGCCGCAAAAAACGTAATATTGCTTGTTTGCTTGCCCTTGGCAAAGGGCATTTGGGCCCAGAGGAGGTTCAAGGAGAAGCTTTAGACCATATGTTTCTATCATTTTCTTTGTTCTACTCATTTAGCCAAAAAAACTTTAGAATTTCCGCCTTTTTTTAATTGCCCAAATTTTCGAAAATCGGATTGGACCCCTGTTTTACGGGCTCCCACGACCTCCAAGGGCAAAAAAGTGAGCTATTTTCTTTTGTAGCTGGTATATATATCCCACTTTAGAGCAGGTTTGAATGAAATCGAAGGGGGGGGGATTTTTGGGTATGGGGTTAAAAATGCCCTAAAAATAGGTTTTTTTGCGTCGCCCCCAAGTTTGGGATCCCATAAAAACAAAATTGTTAACTAAGCCCGATGAATTTGTTTCATGCGTTAACATGTCGCTCAATTATTTGTTGTAACTATATGCTATTATCAGCACCATAGGGGTTGCTGAAAAAATCTGAAAACAATTTTAAAAATTCTATTTTCACCATATTTTAAATAAAAACTGTAATATAAACAAATTTTTTGAAATCAAAGGGCAGTTAACTGTTTCCATATTTCAAAATTATGGTTTGAGGAGAGTACCTCAAAAAACGTTCAGGCCTGTCGTGGCATTTGTAGTTTTCAGACAGTTAAGCTCTAAAACCGTCATGTTGCATTGTGAAATTTGGTGACGTTTTGTGTCCCCACTCCCCACCCCCAATTCAAAAGACTATAACTCTGGTTTTAATAGCATCAAGCTGAAATTTTTGATTTCTCAATCAATTTGATAGAACACAAAGCAAGCAAATCTAAAGACATGGTTGATCTGATATCATAAAAATTATAGGGTTATGTAATATCATAACCCGTGTAGGTTATGGTAATATAAAGAGTTAAAACAGTATTAAATTCATTAGTCATATATAGATGTAGATGTGACGAAATCTTTGACATTTGAGAATCGTTATGCAAAGACTAAAAATACCTATTCAACTTGAAGTTTACTATAGAATAATTTGATATTATTTTCGACGTTTTCAGTTTATTCTTTGTGAAAGTTGATTTTTTTGTAAGTTTAATGTTTAAAGTTATGTACATATATTTGATTTTAGTTTTAGTGCCGTTAAATTATTGTATTATTTTGTATTGAAATAATATAAAAAATCCCAGATTTTCATGATTGTTATTAAAAATTGGTTTCAAAAAAAGACTAGTTTATTTCACTTATTTACTGAATAGAGACATGATATAATGACATTAGGTTTGACAACTAATAGAAAGCTTTCGTGTTAAGGCCCAAATAGAGTTCCCTTCGCCAGCGAAGTAATAATAACCGCAGGGGGATACGATGGCCGAGTTGATTTTTCTTTATCTCTTTCATCAAAAATAGACCTAAAACAAAGGGTTTTCCTTTTTACGGACCCTTAGTTTTAAAATAGGACCCGTAAAAAGGCTATTTAGAAACAAT
>JAXIUW010201065.1:0-11468 GCA_035591015.1 Cephalothrix simula
GATATATCATATCACATGGTGCAACAGAAGTAATTTTATCTTCTCAAAAACCAAAATTGGAAGCAAAAAGTAATAATCCAACCATTTTTCATGTTTTTGTCCTTCTGCCATGACCCAATTACAAGTGTAGTAATTTTATAATGTATGTCATACCGAAAGAAGCAGAATTTCTGGTAGAAAAAGTTATTAAAGCATTAATTGGGGGTTAGCTTACCAAATTTTTCACAATTTTTAGTCAAATTTACAACAAAAATCAAACTTTTTAAAACGAAATATTCAATTTTTGCCTCCTTTTCCGCCATGATTATAAATAATCTCAAACCCCCTACTTGTTAAAAAGGTATTTGAATGTGCCAAAACTACTGTATTTGCAACTAGAAAGTCTATTTAGAATTATAAACCGCTTTCCAAACCTATTTTATACTTAAAAACCCTGAAAATATTTTTTAAATATTTGAGATTACTTTCCCTTTTTAGCGGAC
Source organism: Cephalothrix simula (assembly GCA_035591015.1). Classification (NCBI taxonomy): domain Eukaryota; kingdom Metazoa; phylum Nemertea; class Palaeonemertea; order Archinemertea; family Cephalotrichidae; genus Cephalothrix; species Cephalothrix simula. Next base: position 483 of record JAXIUW010201065.1, read on the forward strand.
GATCTAAAACGCAAAACTGAATTACTTCCGTTGTGCCATATGACTACAGCTGTCCAATCACAATTTTTTTAGATAAAAATTATATATTGGCTGAAAGAGGAGTTTCTGCTGGTTATTTTGGTACATTCACATTTTACTTTTGGTTTAATTCGAAGCGAGAAAACGAAAATTGAAAATCGCGGACACCGGTGTCCGCTTTTAAACAGGGCTGAGTTCAAAGGGTTAACGTTCTTTTTTAAGAGTTAGAATGAATACCTGTTTTGCCTACCTACGACCAACTTGAAAATTCACCATAATACTAAAATACTAGCGGCTAAAATATGAGTCACACCAGCTGGTCACACAAAGAAAATAGTCATTTTACTTGGTCTTTTTTTTCATAAGCTTTCGAATGAATATATGTTTTACCTATCTACGACAACTTTGAAAATTCACCATAATACTAAAATGGCCAATTTGACCTCTAGTGACCTTTAGCGACAAAAATATTAACTTTAGCGGAAAACGGTTTTCCAATAGTTGATTTGCCTTTTCATAAGCCATCGTTAAAAAAAACCAGTTGTCTCTACGACGACTTTGATTTTTTTACCTTTGACCAGTTGACCGCAATTTCGAAGGTAAAGGACACCGAATTTCTAAAAATAAAATCGACCTATAACGTTGTAGCCCACATGATCCAAAGAAGCTTCCATATAAATTTCATTAAAATCCAACTATTACCTTAGGAGGAGATACATTTGGCGCTAAGTATCTAAAAAGGTCCAAAAAACCCAGTTTTTCGCCCCTAGCGGGGCCCCAAATGGCGATGGAAAAATGGCCAAAACGATTCTAGATAATACCCTCATACAAAATTTAAACAAAATCGAAGCATTCTGTGATACACTTATGCCGGTGACACACAAACACCCAGACCGACATTGGGCAATAGTAACATGTAAGCTCACTTTTGCTTCGCACCAAGTGAGCTAAAAATCTTAATTTAAAAGAATTTAAGCCGTACGTGCCCTATATTAAGTTACTAAATCCTTTTTAATAGGATTGACATAATTAATCCTGTTCGGGCGCGTGCTTAAAAAGATCAGGAGGTGTTTCCACAAATCATTAAAACCTCAAATACTTAATCTGTAACCAAGGCAACTGACTTTATTTTCTCCTTATTTTCAGGCTTCTATTGAACCAAATCTTTAATTTTTGCTTTTCCCCAACCTCAAAATCATCAATTACTTTTTAAAATAGTTGTCCAGCTATCTATCTCAATTCTGATAGTATACATGCAAATTCAACTATTGACAATATCATCTAAACCAGTACATTTTGCTTTGCTCATGACTAGAGTTCAGTGTCCGGCTGAACAATGAACATTGTACTTGGAAAAGTAGAAATAGAACTAGAAAAAAAAATACAGTACGGTAAATAACGTATAAGGCAACTGAAACGGTTGAAATCGGCCTCGATATAAGCCAGACTGAGCCAGATGAAGTTGGACGCAGACTCGATTCGCATTTTTTGGTTTCTTCACTGACCACTGATAAGGCAAGTTGAAAGAACGGTTGAAATCGGGGTGGGGGTTCCTCTCAAGGAAAAAGATAAGCAAGATCAAGCATAATTTTCATTTCATCGCTGACCATTTATATTTTTCTATTACCACTAAGGACTAAGGAAACGGTTTAAATCGGTGAAAAAGGCCTAAGGATAAACAAGCTGAAGTTGAATGCAGCTCAACACAATCAGCACCATTTTTATTTCTTCATTGATTGCCACTGAAATAAAGGTTGAAATCGGTGGAAAAAAATCAAGTTGGATGCATAGGCTGCAACTCATTTAGCATCATTTTCATTTCTTCGCTGACCACTGAAATAACGGTTGTAATCTTGAAGACAAAGATAAGGAAGATGTAGTTGGACGCAGCTGAAATTCAGGAAATTCTACTGAAAGAATGTTTGAAAATCGGAAGAAAGGCCTCTCGATGACAAACATAAGCAAGCTGAAGTTTGACGCAGCTCAATTCAATCGGAACCATTTTCATTTCTTCACTGATCACTGATAAGACGATTTCCACTGAACGAACGGTTGAAATCAGGGAAAAAGGCCACTCCATATTCGTATATAATTGATGACAAAGATAAGCAAGATGAAGTTGGACGCAGCTGAAACTAAACAAGAATCATTTTCATTTCTTTGCTGACCATTGATAAGGCAATTGCCACCGAAAGAACAGTTAAAATCTGGGTAAAAAGGCCTAGAAAGATGAAGATGTACTCATAAGCTGCAACTTAATCAGCATCATTTTGACTTCTACAATGATCACTGATAAGTAAATTGTCACTGCAAGAACTATTAAAATCGGGGAAAAATGCCTCTCGATATGAAACTGAGGTACCTGGTAAAATAGTCTGGCTCAATAAAATGTATTACTACGAGGTTATGTTACCATTTTCACAAGTAGGCAAGTAGACAAAGTCTGGCCAGTAAGGTAAATGTACTTGTACACATACACCACCCGCCGGCAGGTCGGCAGTGGTCGGCACCAAAAGAGTCTGCACCTCCACTGTAATGGATAGAACATTTTTTCGTTAAAAAGCCTATCTGAAACAACTTTTTTCTAACAAATGGTCGAAATTAAGAAAGTACTAGTATGTCCAATTGCAATAATGTTTTAACAATAGTCTAAAGACTGCCAACTTTAAGGGTGCCGACCCGCCGAGACGTATTCTTAGATCTATTTAACCAGATACCTCAGTTGATCCAGATAAACAAGCTAATGTTGGACGCAGCTGCAACTCAATCAGCAATATTTTCATTTTTCGCTCACCACTAATAAGGCAATAACCACAAAAAGAACGGTTGAAATCGGGGCAAAAATATATAGAAAGATGAAATGGGACGCATAAGCTGTAACTTAATCAGCATCATCTTCTTCACTGACCACTGATAATTGCCCCTGAAAGAATAGCTGAAATAGCGGATAATTACTCTCAATGACCAAGATAAGCAAGCTGAAGTTGGACGCAACTGCAACTCAATCAGCATCATCATTTTCATTTCTTCACTGGCCACTGATAAGGCTAAAAGAACGGTTGAAATCGGGAAAAAGGCCTCTTAATGACAAAGATAAGCAAGATAAAGTTAAGCGCAGTTCCAACTCAATCAGCATTATTTTTACTTCTTTGCTGACCACAAATAAGGAAATTTAGAACGCTAAATCAGGGGAAAAGGCCACTCTATCACGGGGAAAAGAGCCTCTTGATTACAAAGATAAGCAAAATGAAGTTGGAGGCACCTGAAACTCAATTAGAATCATTTTTATTTCACATAATACCGCAAGAACGATGAAGTATGACACATAAGCTGCAACTTAATCAGCATCATTTCTTCACCAACCACTGATTAGGCAATTTGCACTGAAAGAACGGTTGAAATCGGGGACTCTCGATGACAAAGATATAAAGCATGATGAAGTTGGACCGAGCTGCAACTCAATTCATCTTCGCTGACAACTGATAAGGGAACTACCACCGAAAGAATGGTTGAAATCAGGGCAAAAATGCCAAGCAGGGTGAAGTTGGACGCAGCTACAACTTCCTTCATCAGCATCATTTTGACCTCTTCACTGACCACTGATAAGGTTGAAAGAACGGTTGAAATCGGGGGGGGGGGAGGTCTCTCGATAAGGAAGCCGAAGTTCGACGCAGCTCAAATAATCAGCAGCATTTTTATTTTTTCACTGATCATTGATAAGAGAATTGCCACTGAAAGAACGTTGAAAGTGTTGGACGCAGCTGAACCGGGCGATTGGTGTGGTGGCTATAGGCTACTCCGCGGTTCGAGTAGAGCCTGCCTAAAAGCCAGTTAATCCTGCCTAGCCGCGGATGTCCAAGTTATCACTCTGTAGGATAAAGCTAAATCAGCATCATTTTGAATTCTTCACTGCAATTTCCACTTAAAGAACGGTTTAAATCGGAGAAAAAGGCCTCTCTATGTCCAAGCCGGATGCAGTCAACTCAATAAACACCATTTTCGGTTTTTCACTGACCACTGAAAAGGCAATCACCGCCAAAAGAACGGTTGTAATCGGGGCAAAAATGCCAAGCAAGAGGAATTTGGACGCAGCTGCAAGTTAATCAGCATCACTTTGATTTATAGCTGATGACTGTTAAGGCTGAAAGAATGATTGAAGTCGGAGAAAAGGCCTCTCGATTAAATAGATAAGCAAGATGAAGTTGTTGGACACCAATGCTTTCGATTCGCACGTGCTCCGCTGACTCGGAACTGGCCTCGAGCACATCACCTGTCGACCATGCTCTACCAAATGAGCTCCCCGGAGTCCAAGAAATTATTAATGGATGGCCCTTAGGCTTCTAAAGAAGGAGTACATGTACTTCTAACAGTCTAAAGCACATATCCCACCAAAAATATGCAATGTCGATGTATTAGTTTACGGCCTTAGTCTAGGGTGAGACATTTCTTGAAAAAAGGCAATGAAATCCAAAATGAAATGAAAAAGGTTTTAATTGTGTTGCAGAATTGAAATTCTGGTGCGATTTTTGTTCTGGTATACTATACAATGTATACAACGGAACAACATTGGATATTGTCCAAGGAATGTTAATTTTTAGGAAAGTAACTTCGCAGAATCAACGAACCTCGAAAATGTTGAGGGAAGAATACACATCACCTTCGGGATTTTTGCAAAGAATAAGGCCATAGGAATAGGATAAATTTCGAACTCGAAAGGAACTTGACGAATTCGACAGTGGTGCCATGACCAACGTATTATTTTATTTTATTTCAGTTTCAGGATCCGGAGAAAGCAGAAACGACGTGACATTCCTGAAACAAATCTTTGGCTAGAGCCAGGGTTTATTACAGCGGATGGGGGCCGTAACAAAAATATTAAGCTAGAACTCGTGAAGCATTCTAAATCGGCATCAGCAAATGTACGTACTTCAGATCTGCACGTGGCATTCATGAAAGATAAATTTGGCTAGAGCCGGGGTTTATTCCAGAGCATGCAGGCCACTGCAACAGGGTAAAGCAAGAACTCACATTATAGGTGGCGATTTCGAGAGTGATGATCTCAGCTGGAAGTTGAAGGATCCGGAGAAAACGAAAATAGAGTGACATTCTAGAAAGGAATCTTTGCTTAGAAACAGAGTTTATTAGAGAGGATTATTAGCAAGGAATGTAACAAATAAAAAGTCACGTCATGACCTACGTTGTACGTACCTCAACTGTAGTTTTAGGATCGGGAGAAAACTGAAACGGCGTAACATTCCTGAAAAAGAAACTTTTTTTGTTATTTATATATTTATTATAAATCAAAAAAACTATATATAATCTGGTTGCAATTTTCTAAATGAAAATACAGTTGACTAAATTATAAAAAGAAACTTTGGCTCATTCCAGAGGATGGGGCCACACGCAACAAGGGTAAAGCTAGAACTTGCATGGATCGTGACGAATTCGAAAGTGGTGACCTCACCTGCAAGTTTTAGGATCCGGAGAAAAAAGCAACGGTGTGACATTCCTCAAATGAATCTTTGGCTTGAGGCGAGGTTTATTACAGGGGATGGTGGCCACTGCAAATATAACTTGCAAAAAACGTGATGAATTGAAAAGTCGTGTCATGATTAACGTACCCAAGCTGCAGTTTGAAGATCTGAAGAAACCGAAGCGGACGAAGGAATCTTTTTTTCCAAAGTATGGAGCCACTGTAACAGGGTAAAGCTATAACTGTCATGGAACGTGGCAAATTCGAAAGCGGCTGTAAATTTTAGGATCAGGATAAAACCGAAACGGCGTGACATTCCTGAACGGAACCACACAAATTCGAAAGTAGCATTATGACCGACGTACCTTAGCTGTTTCCGGACCCTGACTGAAAGATGGTATTATTGAATGGAAAAAATTCGTTTCCGAGAAACACAAGGCCTACCTAGGCATAGAACTTGTGCCCTTCTGATAGCACTCAAGGATTACTGTTTTGAGCAAAATTAACTGCTTTTTAGGGCGAAAACTAAATAGATACATTACAATAAGAGGCGATCATCGCCAGATAATGATTTTGATTATAGAAGAAGTAAAAGTTGCCAAGATTTCAACGAAAATTTTATTTGTAAAAATCAAATGCTTGGGGGAAACAAACTTTACAGAACGACTCTAATAAATGCATCAAAACAATGTTGCCTCCATAGAGTTTAGAGTAATGTACGTTAATTGGGAAAATCTCAAAGACTTCATGAGTTTATTCGACTCATCATCTATAAAACTATTGGATAGGGATGGGAGTGAGAACTGTAAATATCTAATCCCAACAATCAGGTTTATGAGGCAATAGAAACCCAAAAAGATTCAAAAACCCACACAAAGTTTTTAAAAGTTGTGACAAATAAGGATCATGGATCACAAACATATGAGTTGAGCTGAATTTAGGTATTTTGCAGCAAAGATGTTTATCGAGAACGACATACTTTTAAAAAATCTTTTCATTAATGTTATTTGCGAGTATTTGAGACCGCTTCTCATTATTTCGTTATTAACACTTTCAATTTTCCACCAGGATGAAGGAATTCATTAGGTTGTTATTCGTCCTCAAAATATTACTTTTTTATGAAAAGCTCAGTCACGTGACACTTTCACCAACTGAGATGATATAGAACTTATATTCCGGTTGAGCTGAATAAACCAAGAAAGACCGCGATTATGAAAGGCAGAGAGGCAGAAACTACCTTTAATAATACAAATTACTGAATCATCGCGAGGTATTTACTGAATTCGATCGAGTGAATCTTATAACCTTATCATCCGCAAAAAGAAGGCCCTTCATTAGGAAGAAATGAACTGAAATGTTGGTTCGCAAAAGAAATAGAAAACGTGATGATAAAATGAACCTCGCGGAAAGGAAATACATTCAGTTACGCCCATTTTTCTGAATAAAAAATTGGAAGAAAGTGAAAAATAACCTTCAACGAAATTTCTGAAGCAATTACAATAAATGGTCAATGATTTCCTGGTCTAAGGAAATGATAAATATTAGTGAGGTATATACGTATTGCAAACCCAACTGTCAATTGTATATGGCTTGAATGATTGATTGATTGTTTTATTTATCTTCTATATGTATATAAAATTTACATAATTTTCATAAAAATATATGCTAGAAATACAACAAGATAATATAATTAAAGTAAATTTATTTGCGTAATTTTTATATAGTAGAGCAGGACGGGGAGAAGCACTTTCGAGCCACACACTTCAAGCAAATTGAAGTAAAATTTTAAAATGGTGCTTTCCGCGATGAAAACTCTGAACATCAGGTCGCAGGAAAGAAAGTTGTGTCCACACAAAAACAAAAATTGTCACGAAAATCGATTTTTTAAAATCAATTATATCATAATTAAAAGAATGCAATATGAATCTTTGAATAAACATTTTTGGAATCTTCTTTGAATTTAGCTAAGATGTTCTTAAAATGTTCTTAATGTCACTTTTCACGAATGTTTCAGTGAATGACCTAGGTTTTTAAGCAATAATTTCAAAAGATTCGTAAAGCCAACGCGTAGTGGGAATAGGTATAGGAAAACCCGGCCAAAACTCTTTATAAGTATTTTTATACTTTAAAACAACACTTTCCGAAATATTGATGCCTCTTAATATTATTGTAGCAATTTTATGCCAGTTAGTGTTCACCAAGAACGTTCAAACTATTATTTGATCAATTTATTCAAAGAAATTCACTTTCCTTATGACCGATCTCTGCTATTACATGTACATGTAAATTATTTCGTTTCGATCGATCTAAACATGGTATGAAATCAATACTAAGGGCACTGTTTGGGAACAAAATCTGAAATCATGCATTAGACCTGGATGCCCGCCCTTATTTCCATTATTGGACTGATAAATTAGGGCAGGCATATGGTGCATATCTATTGATTATTGTACATAAACCCATTGTAGACCTTAATTGAAAATATCATAAAAATTTTCACAGGGTAAATAGTATTTGAATGCCAAACAAAAGTTTTTGAGCAGATATGAGCAGGCGAAACCGGTTTTATTTGAAAGAGAGGTACATGTATACAGGGGACAGGGGAATTTTTATCCCAGGGTTAACCCTGGTCAACCTAAAATTTCCGGGATCTCTGAATCATTGATATTGCGGTTAAAACAAAGGAATCAAAATCAACTCACATTTTGGGCTTTTCTGCTAAAAGTTTCGTATGATCGCTGGACATTCATTTTTAATGACTGGGAACAAAAAATTCTGATTAATTGCTGATTTTTGACGCGTTATTGGCTTATAAATTCATCATTTTGACTCACTTTTAATGACTGACGTCTTTGGGGCCCTGCTACAGAATCATCGGCAGTCCTTGGGCGTAACAATGACAGATTTTCTAGTAGGGGTCTTGACTGGAGCTTGATAACGAAGAAAATGTCATTTGTTGACTTGCGTTTTGGCCGCCTTTCTCCATACTAAAAACCCCACTGTGCAACGTTCTAAATTAGCTGCAAAATTTTTAATCTTCCAAACGATAATCAACAAATCACTCGTGCATTCAGCAAGGCTCGTGACATAAGATAGTACTTCATTAAAAGATAGGATCTTACCAAGACACATCTAAGAATGTACTGATGTGGCAAATTACTTGTTCGTGATCAAGCTATGCAGTAAAGATATAGCTCTAACGGTCAGAATCAATTTTACACACGAAGAAGACGAATTTCTAGATTTCTAGATGTAATTAAGGAAGTATCAGGAAAATTAATACAAAGAACATCTGAGAGGCATTGAAATAATCACGTACGTAATTATGGTGTTTAGAATTATAAAAAAGAAACTGAACAATGAAAGATGACGAAAGATGGCACTAATATAGGTAAGGCTCTTATAAAAATTCTAATTAACCTATAAATTTAAAGGTCTAGCAGATACCATATATAGAAATAAAAACGCTGGCAGCAGTAAAATCATTACAACAATGCAGCCATGTGATATTCGGCCATTAAGTTGCAAAAGCCGCATATAAATGGCAAATAACGTTGGTTTGTTTTCTTTTTCTTAATTTACGAGATGAGGTAAAACCAAAAAAATTACAGAATGGAATCATTTTGAAAAGTGCCACAAGAATGTTATACTCTAAAAATGTGGTATTGGCAACAATTTCAACATCTACCTTTAACTGATGCCAATTCTTAAGATTCAACTTTTCAGATGGATGATATATCTGAAAGCTGGACCAAAATTTTGTATGATGGATCACATTAGCATTGAATACGGTTCACAGTCAATACTAATTTCATACTTCATAATCTTTTGAAAGAAGATCAATGACTCTTGCATAAGATTTCTGGTGAAGATTGAATTAATATCAAATAATATTTACTGTTCCTTAATACCAATATTCGATCAATTCATAATTATCTATACTAAAGCAAATCTCTAAATTGTATAGGGGCTCAAAGTGAAAAAATCCAAACCATCCTCGTTTGGATGTTCTTAAAAGCTTTTGGAACGTAGAACTAAGACAGAGTATTTTTAGGATGTTTCAACACAGTTCTTTAACTTAATTGATATTCTACAAAAATTTGATTAGGAATCAAGCTATAAACTTTTGATTACTCCTACGATAACCAACGGTTCTTTATTGACAAAATCGAATCAACGAAAAACACGCCTAGAAAAATATTGACATTTACTGATCAATTTAGATACACTTATCCAATAGAATCAAAATATACAAGAATAAAGCCAATAGAAAAATTGAATTATTTGGCCCTATAAAATCGAAGGTCAAGATCATGTGGGGATCATGAAAGACCAGGCGCCAAATAAAAACCCACCGATTCTCTTCAGATGAATTAAAAGCTTTCGATTGGATGGAACAACTTTTGGATCGATTAATCTGATTCAAATCTTAATTGGATGACGACTGACCGTCATATCTATAAGATCCGGGCCTAAATATTTAATCCCAAACAAGTCTTTTCTGCTCTCTGTATAAAATTCTTAACGATGACTGTTTGAGTAAAGGATTCTGCCAAAGACATAATCGATTATTCGATTAATAGAAAATCTATTCGGACAAATATCAGTCAAAACTTAATAGGAAAATAGGAAAAGCGTCTAATCAGCTATGCCGGAATTGAAAACGAAATTGAAGTGATGAAATAAAATTCCAATCTTTAAAGAACTGGAGTTATAATATTTGTAGGAATAAAAAATTCAGATTTAAATTCTCTAGGGCATTATTAGTGTTTTTGTTGCGTTGAGTGTAAAACTACAGAAAGTATACTCAAAACAGCTTCACTTGGAAGACCGAATTTTTATCACATTTATCTGTTTATGCCAGGATTTTCCAAGATTTTCTTTAAAAGCTCCAATTTTGCAGAACCTTTAAAATGATTATTGGTTTATTGGTTTCTGAAGAATTTTGGTCGAACTGCTTATGATATTATCGTTATTCTCGTTGGTCTACAAACTCATCACGAATAAGGGGATCTATTTTTATTATATTACAGATACGAAATCATTGCTTCATCCCAAGAGACCGGGCACTGATTGGCATCCAGCATCCCATATTAAGATATAATCCGAATTATTGGACCCGACAATAAACAAGGCTCCTTCTTATCTTCTTAGGCCGTCTTCATCAATCGATTATATTCCATAATGTCATAAGATAATGATCGTTCCGATATATATTGTTGATTATATAACAGTGGATGCCAGCTCAAAAATTAGATCGTATAGAAGTAGGTATTGGTTAGTGATGATGGATCTGGGGGTAATTGCATTATGAAGATAGGTCAAGTGATGGATTATCTTCTATATTCGTTCGATATTTCCTTATACACCCTTGAAATTACAAAGGCCTTTTTGATTGCAAAATGTCGTAAAGCCGATTTTCTGTTTCTGTTAAAAGTAGTTTGGGCCCGCACTATTTTCTGATATTCTTGTGCATTATGCCTATGATGCATGAA
>JAXIUW010201287.1:0-11434 GCA_035591015.1 Cephalothrix simula
CTAGATTTGGCAAGCTATTTTGGTGCGCCACCTTTATTTTGGCCACGGAACTATTCAAAATGGCTACAGGGGTTACCAGAGCCAAGCGTAGCCAGGTGAGGGGTCTAGAATGGGAAGACCCTCGAGGGACATCTGTGACGTATTTCCGGTGGTAGGATGACCAATGGAACGTATTTGAAGCAACAACTGGATAGTTTTCCTATCTGAGTATCTCCTCGATCTACCCTCCTCCAGGTCTGGGGCAGAATGAGCTTGGCTGCCCACCAATGATACGATACCACTGGAAAAGCAGCTTAGGGATACGAATGCCGCCCGAAATGCATATCACGCGTATTATTGAATGAGCGGATACACTGTATGTAATTCCTGGCTCTACCAACGACTGTACGATACTTACCGAGCTATCCAATCCAAGTGTAAGCAACATAATGAAGAATATAACAGACCAGATATAAGGTAGAGGTAGTGTTGATACTGCTTCTGGGTAAACAACAAACACAAGCCCAGGCCCTAGAAGAAACAAACAATTATCATAAAAACATAAAGCATCCTTATTCCAGACGGAATAGCTCGATTGGACTAATGATCCAAAGGTTCCGGGTTCGAGCCTTATAGCTGACTTGAGATTTCTGCGGGCCATTTGGACTAGTTGGTGATTTAACGACGGAGAATGCATGGGTTGAGTATAGATTTCGATACTAGAACTCTATCTGATAAGTAACGTCGTGACCTGCATTGTATTATTTTGCAACCGTACTTTTGTATCGCAAGTTTTTCGTTTTAGCTCTGTTCACGCAGGTTGACGACAAAGCGCTTTCAGTTTCCATCATTTCGGGTTTCATTAGCCGAATTCATCCCGTTCAATTTTAGCCTGTTGGTAGGAATGATGGAAGTCGGAAACGATTTGTCATGGATAGAGCTGACACGAAAAAATTGCGATACAATAGGTGTTGCGAAATGATAGGTCCGAACTTCAAGCACATTTTGTTCGCTTTTCATACGTACCCTCAGTTGCAATGTGATCAATTGCGACTTCCTTAGAGAATGCCATATATCCCAGATATGCAAAAACGACAAATCCCGAGAATAAGCTTGTGAAACTGTTTACCATACACGCAGCTAAGCAATCTCTGAAAGAAATTGTTGTTTGATTGAGTTTCGGTCATGGGAAGGGAGGTGTCTATAGTTGTCTTTTTTGGGGGGCGCGGGGGAGAAGATCTGCTAAGAGCAAAAACCACTGACAGATAGTTTCTACTGTAGAAACTACATGTTTTCCGTTGAGTATCAACATGACTCTTATTCTATAAATATGGAATTTTTTTCATGTTTGACGCTAAATATGGCAAAGTAAAGCAATCGGTGACGCTTATTCTAGGAATATGGTATCTTTTTAATGTTTGACGCTAAATATGATCAAATATGGCAAAATAGGCTGATGCCAAGAGCCCAACCATGACGCACGATGTACGTAAATTATTTTGAATAGAGCAATCGGAATATGGCATATTTTTTTAATGTTTGACACTAAATATGGCGATGTAGCCTCAAGTGATGCAAAGAGTCCAACTGTGACGCACGACGAACGACATACGTCGAATGTTTACTGAATACATGCCTGTTCAAACGCGACCAGCATTTCCCCCTCAAAAGTCGTTAAAAAGATGTTGTGCCACCGAGTCCCATCTTGCGCATCAAGACGATATCGAGGACGATAGGATATTCATACATTCCCGAAATACCGCATTAATGCTAAGAAAAGTCCGCTATCTCGCCAATATCTCAAACGTTTATCGTGTACATGGTAACAGCTGAACTATTTAAAAAAGCGAGCATAAAAAAATATTTGCTTTAAAAGTTTAAAGAGGATTGACGGCAAATTCATACCATTGCTAACAAACATTTGGAAAGGTAAATTGATTTGTACATCTTATGTAAATAGGGATCTACATGAAAATACTTGAAAAAAACTATTGACACACCTCCTTGAAAGGTAAATAGTACTATATAATTTATTAATGGGATTTAAGACTATAAATTTTCACATGAATATCCGAGTGCCTCTTAACCTAATTAACTTTCAAATTAGCAGCTAAGTGGTGTAGCAGTACGGTAAATTGTCGCCAATTAGGGGTCGGATCACTCATTATATAACGATCTTATCTTTTTGTGTCGTTATCATAGCTAAATTACTTAAAACATTTAAAGCAAAAATATTGTTATATATCTTATATTTTTTACGAATTTTCAAAAAATCTAAAAATCTACTCTTGGCTCCGTTCCAGTGTGGCATTGCATGATATTTCAGGACTATCGATTTGAGATCGAGTTTCTGATGAGATCTCATGATATCCCTGTCTTACTGTGATGAATGCCTGCCGTCGCGCAACCACTTTACTTTGTTATACGACTACGAAAACGCCCTAAAGGCTTAGTATAGAACTGCTTAACCGCGGCAGCCTTCTATCTCAGCTACTTTTGATCACTTTTCTTGACTAGCCCAAGGTAAACGGGATGCTTGTCCCCTATGGATGCTGGTTACGGCTGTATTCTTTGTATAGTGCTGACTAAAAAACCCAGGGATTAATGTCCTCCCTCAGAGTATGCTGGTGTAATGGCTTGACATTTCCAATTGACCTACTGTAGACGCAAATTCTTATGGTAAATACGCGCTATATGCGGGGTGGGGTAAAAACCAACCAGGGGACAAGTATGGTTCGAGTACACCATGATTTATACAAATACTATACCTGTAACAGTTGTTCTCAAATTTGTTATAACTACTATAAGCTATGTGGACACCAAAGCCAACTCCTACGGAGTAAAATATTTGGACGGCAGCGTCGATCCATACCTGAAATCACAAATTGAAATATAGGAAAATAGAAATAATGCGTAAACATGCTCCATTAATACCGATGCAAAGATTTCTCACGTCCGCCGGGGATCCCCTTGTGCATTTAAAATAGAAAGAAAAGACGGTAGAAACCTGTTGCCAATGTGCCACTGAGCTTGTATATGTTTGATCATGTTTATACTAAGAAGAAAACACTATAGCCGCCTTGACCAGACCGGATCCCCCAGGAGCAGTTCCGTGGGATTAAAATCTTCACTGTAGTAAACATCCATATTGAAATAGAGGGGGCTGAAGGGGTCCAATCGGGAGTGCAAAACGTACAAAAAACGTGTCGAGACCGCGAAGATCAAAATGCTCCTTTGAATCGGTGTCGGAAGACCGGGAGATTAACAAATCGGATTCGGAATCGGGAAAGCTTCAAAATATGGGTCCATGAGCTGGAATCGGGACTGGGGTGATAAAAGATAAAAACGGTTTCAATCCACCATATTATCGATTTGTAGCAGTCTTTATCTGTTAAAATCGGTTCCAATCAGAAAGGCGGTATCGGGATTTCGGAATTCCGGTAAAAATCGAGAACACGGGATCGGGATGTCTTATAATCTCCAAAACCAATTATCGGTAGATTTTACAGCATTGTATGCCTATGTCTGATCTGTAAATATAGCTTTTAAAAAATGTGTGCGCTTCAGTACCGATCGAGAAGACGGGATCGGGATCAACACTTTCGGAATAACTGGATCGGGAAATCAAAATGTCGGGGATGGGATTCTGACCCCCTCATATTGTCATCAAATTGTGCATTTGGCAAACTACTCGTTTATCCCCGGGTACAAAGCCTTTTGATAAAATTCAAATCTCTGAGACGGCCCCTTTTAGCCTAAAATGGTGGAGAACATGAAATGGAGTGTACCGCACCACATTTTTATGCGTGCATGGAGCACTGATATAATGAGAAAAAGCGCATACATTTTTAAAGCTATATTTACAGATCAGACACAATTAATAATAGGCATACAATGCTGTAAAATCTACCGATAATTGGCTATGGAGATTCTAAGATTACTAGTATATTTCTAAAATAAATGAATATGAATATAGAAATCTCGTGATTTGGAAATTTCGTTTTAACAGTGAATTAGGTCAGATTACTTAAGAAGGGAACCAAAGGGATCGTACATATCTAAATATTGCTTAATAGACAATTGTAAAATCCTATCGTAAATACCTTTAAATACATAATTACATGTATTTCATAATTTTTCAATTAAGCTTATATTCAAGGAGACTTATGATATATCTATCTATTACACGCATTATGTATCTGTGCATTTATAGAGTCTCCTTTAGATCCACTTCGATTTTAAAATACCTTAAATTTTTCCTTACCTCGCTCCACTTGGCATTATTACTAGAAAACTCACTGGTACTCTAAATATAGCAACGAGGCGAAGATACGGGTAAGCTTTTTTGCTATAATACCTCATTTGGAACCGCGTATAAATCTCCTTCGGATATGACATACGGTACTTGAAAGTCCCTTATCTAGCTCCGCTCAGCATTACTTCTAGAAAACATCTTTATTGGCCATCGCAGCGGAAATTTTGACGAAGATGTTGTAAATAAAACCTCATTGTACTTTCTAGAATACCTCTTTTTAATACCCTTCGGCTATGAAAAACCTAAAATTTTCCTGCCTCGCTTCGCTCGGCACTGTTCACTTTCATAATGACAAACAAATGGATCAATTTAAGATCATTTATGGACTATGAAGACCCGGATTTAGTTTGATTACGAAGTGGACTCTTTGAATGACGAAGACTTCTAACATCGAATCAAAACCACGAAAATGTCACCTATCTTGGTAAACGTGAATTTTTGGGGCTTTTTTCGCGACTGTGATTTCATGGGATATAATTGTGACGTGAAAATCACTTTTAATACCGTAATTTTTGTTATTTTTTGGCCGTGATCAGGCATTTGTGATTTTTTGCTTTCACGACGAAATTGTTTACCCCATGGTCTGATAGATTCGTTATATTTCTAGTAAAATGTCAAAACACCCACCCACTAGCCCAAACTACATGTATAGTCAAACTAATTAATAATATCTGAAATTTCCAAACCACCCACCAAATAGTCTGACGTCAGATTAGTTTCCCGAAGACCCCAAAACACCCACCCCACCCAGGTCGGACTATGAAACTAGGCTGACAACAACCCCCCTCGCTTAATCTTTAAAGATCTGCCAAATCCCGAAGGTCTCACCATCCCATAGGACTTATTTTTGATTTTAAGTGGGTGATTTCACTGCTATTTTGTTGCATGCAATACATTTTTGTCTAATACAAAATACAAAATGAAAAAAGACCACTCACCTGAGGATCAGTGATTCTCGATAAATTCGGGGTAATAAAATATATTATTCCCTTTCCGGCTCCGGGTAGCATCACACCCCTTATAAGAAGAATTAGAAGGACAACGTATGGCATGGTTGCTGTGACCCATACAGCCTATGAAAAATATTAAATTTTATTTTAAACAACTAAACATATCAAAACTTGATTTTCCGCCTCCCTTGATACCCCTATCTCCATACCCATACACTCACCGCGTTCGTGGAATATTTACTTATTTATTTAAATTGCATTGTACGCTAACCTTGTACGTTTAAATTGCAATGTATCGGTTTGCAATATCAGATGAGACATGATATAGTTTGACACAACGTGAGGACTTTATTGGGGTATAAGCGTACACGTAAAATAGCCATTATTTTTTGCTTAGTACGCGTACAAAGCCAAAACATTAAGCGTACAGCGTACAATGTCCTAAAAAATTGAGCGTACACGGTAAGCGTAAAATGCAATTCAAGCGTCAACGGGAAGCGTGCATTTCAACTTAAGCGTACAGGGAAAGGTACCATGCTAAAAGCATACGCGGGAAGCGTACCACCCAATAAAAAGGTACAATGCAATTCAAACGCACACGAGAAGCGTACAATGCCATTTTAGCGTACACTGGAAGCGTACAATTCAATTTTAGCGAACACGGTAAGTGTACACTACAAGTTAAGCGTACGCGGAAAGCGTGAAATACAATTTAAGCGTACGCGTGAAGCGTACAATGCAATTCTAGCGCACACGGGAAGTGTACAATACAACTTAAGCGAACTCGGGAAGCTTACAATGGAATTTTAGCGTATACACGGGAAGTGTACAAAGAGTACAGTTGAAAAAATTAGGCGTATGCGAACAATGGCGTTTTTTCTTCAGCATACAGCGTACAAAGCCCAAAAAATTAAGCGTAAAGCGTACAAAGCCCCCACCCCAATAAGACCCTCCAACGTAACCTAAATGTGCAACGTACCATAAAAGGATGTCGGATGTTACGTGCGATACAACCCACATCCAATTGTTATATCACACTTTTAGGTATATGCGACTCGTGAAATATAACCATTCGTGTGATATACTCATTTCTGTAGCACTTATACCAGTTGGGCATTGGGTATCCGCCTTCGTGGAATATAATACAGATATCGCACAACTTTTTGAGTGCAATACGATGCAGTTATTGCCCGAGGGGCGTTATTGCACGTTATTATACGAGCAGTTATTGCAATAACTGATTCGTATTTCACTCACAAAAGCGTGCAATAACTCTATAATATATACCACTCGTGACATTGATATATAAGTATTCTAAATACATGTACTCTAAATAACTTTATCAAAAGCGAGAGTTTAGATCATTGCATACAGTATGGTAAACTTTGGATGGCAAAACAAACCTTTCCCATTGATTTCACTCCTTTGAACAAACTGAAGTAAAGTGTAATGAACACAAACATGGAACAAAGAACAAGTTGCCACCTCGGAAAACCAATATCTTCAATTCCATTACTGTGCTGGATGCCAAGAACATGGTTCCTAAAAATTGAAGCATCGAAAGTGTATGTATGTAATTGTAATTAATACACGAGGCTCGGTGTCAATGCGCTCAGTGTCCCCTTCGTAGTATAACATATACAGATAGTACGGCTTTTTTCGTCGGACACTTGACAACCGGCTTATATATTTTCCTATCTTTCCTATTAACTGTAAATGCCGGACACTGAACGCCGAGGGACACGACAAACCGTTACACCGGGATATGAGGGTGCGTCAGGTGAGGTGTAGCGTACTACCTGTATTTGACACGTGGTAGTGATCTGTCATTATGCAGTAGGTACCGACTGGCCTGAGATATCAAGAGGGCCGAAGCCAAACCAAAAATGCAGTTTGGGTAACAAGCCAAGTCCAAATCTTCATGCATTACGCAATTCGCGAATCGCATGTCGCTAATCCGCAAGTTGGGAAATCCACAATTCGCATATCCCCATATTACGTATATCCATAAGCTGTAAATTTTGACCAAGACCTGGCAGTACACCCGCAAGTCGCAAATCGCGCATCCGCAAGTTAGCAATTTCGCGTATCCGCAAGTCGCGTATCGGGAAGCTGTAAACTTTTACAAACACCTGCATATATGCTTGTGCGTCCGCAAGTCTAGCACATCGCTTATCCGCTAATTGAAGAATATGTGACATGCATATTCGCAAGTCGCGAATCGCGTTTCCGCAATTCACGTAGCCAGATTTCACCAATCACGTATCTGTAAGTTGGGAATCGCACGTATCTGCAAGTAGCGCAATTGCGTATTCGCGCTTATTGGAAAATACACAACATGCATATCCACAAGTTGCGAATCGCGTATCCGCAAGTCACGAATCGCATTAAGGCAAGTCGTAATTCGTGGTTCTGCGGATGAGAACTTTGCAAAGGCAAGTCGTAATTCGTGGTTCTGCGGATGAGCACTTTGCAATTTGCACTGGACATATGAGGCTAACTTACTCAAAATATTCGAGAGCGGGAGCCTTTGCAATATTATGGGCACTACGTTGATGAGGTGATGAGAAATTTGGTGTTTTATTGCTGTATGGATCGTAACAAACTTCAGAATTCCAAGGATTTCCACAATTTGACCATGGTAAAACTGCTTGAAATGACATCAACATGTAATAAAATGACCAAGCGATGATAACGTTGTAATAAAAAGCTGTGTAAAAACTTATAAGACAAGCACACCATCCGATTCCTGCAAAAAATCAAATGATATTGACCTTTAACTTAGAGTTAAAGCATACATGTGGTAGTAAATTGTTGAATTTAAAGGAATGAGTGTGAAATTAGTCGAGGGTCACAGCCGCGAGACTAATTACCAATAACGGGAAGTTTGCATGTGCGCATGCGCATATCTTAGAATTGTACTTGGTGATGATAATAAAAATGTAATTTTTGTGATGCAAGGATACATATCAATTATAAATCCAAAAGTCATCCTGTAGTCTATACAGAGTGCATCAAAAATATATCCCTGTGTCAAAAAAACTTTCTGCAGACCTTCCACCAGATCAAATAGAGTAAAATGCATGCCCGGATCAACTGAAGTATACGGTTAAATAGTACCCTCGCCCACTTATACAATTTTGAAAAATGAGTAATTCGGTGTTTTTATAATACAGAAGTACATTGTACATTCTTACATCGGCACATTGTCATATTGAAATATCGACACTTTATGACATACATGTACTGTAGGTAGGGTTATGGTTAGGGTTAGGGTTATGTGCCAATGTGTCAGTACATATCATGTTTACCTTCAAAAGTAAAAAATGTAATTTTAGGGAGGGACGTTCATTTTTGCATGGATATTGTGCAATTTTTTTCTTCAAAAATTCATATAAATCGCTGAATATTGGATACATGTATTTTTGATTCCGCTCTTCATATCACTGATGGTAGAAAAGACCTTAATCTAAGAATTAGGCATGCATTTACTTGATTTAGAAGTGCTGATTGGTCGGTGAAAGCTTCTTTACTATGGGATAAATTTTTGATACACTCTGTAGTATTCTGATTAAGAAAAAATCCCTTAAAATTAGCTTGTTTTTTGGAAATTGATTTCTCATATCTCAATTCTCCATAAGGCGATATATTTTTACATTGCAGTAAATTATAAAGATGATCTTAGATGTCAAAGATGTGTGTGCATTTCTAGAGGCACTGACTAAAACGCGGAATTTTTGCGGAATTCCGCAGTTTTCGTGACTAAAAAGCGGAATTTTTACCACGTTTTGAAATTGAATTTAATTGGTCCTAAAGACTTTTTAAAGTAATTTTGAGTCAAATTAGATTCTAATTAATCAATATTCACCATTTTTTATTCTAAATCTTTAAACTTGTACCAAAAATTATGCGTTTAATGACATGATTTAAACTGATTAATTAGTATCTAATTAGACTCATGAAATGAATAAACTATAAAAAATGAATCTTAAAGACTAAAAAATTTGATTTCAAATTTTTGGTAAAATTCCGCAAAATTCATGTCATTAAAAGCATCATTTTTGGTACAAGTTTAAAGATTTAGAGTAAAAAAAGGTGCATATTGATTAATTAGAATCTAATTTGACTCAGGTATACCCAAAATTACTTTTAAAAAATCTTTCGGACCAATTAAATGCAATTTCAAAATTTGGTAAAAATTCCGCGTTTTAATCACGAAAAATGCGGAATTCCGCAAAAATTCCGCGTTTTAGTCAGTGCCATTTCTAGAGGGTAAAGGGCCTGCTTCTCGATTGACGATTCTATTTGTGTAGGGATATTCCTAGTCTACTGAAGGAGGCACATATTCAATCCACCTCCCCCCTCTTATATTGGTAGACTAGATGCAAACCCGTTATAATTCACTACAGTAGAGTATTCACTACGGTAATACAACCCTTTCAAGAGAAGCAAGTCTGACCACGGGCCTGTAGTGGAGGGGCTTCATATTGTTTTACAGCATTTATACTAACCTTTGAAAATAGGCGCTATTTTCCAAAGACTAACCACGCCCTCTTGTTGACATTGTCCTAAAATTAATTCCATATAAAACAAAGGCAATGCACCAAACAACATCATGATAAAGTAAGGAATTAAAAAGGCACCTGGAAATTTAAATAAAAAAATTTAAATCAATTACAATCAACCAAATTACCGGTATTTGTTATCAAAATAACAATCGCAGAATGGAACCATCAAAGGGATTCTATCTTCAAAGAAAAAGATAAGGGTTTATGATATCTTTGAACATTTAATCAATGAATTAAGATGAATAAAACATAAAACCAATGTCTATTTTTAAATAACTGCTTTAGGTTTGTGTTTAGCCGAGTTCAGCTATGATGCCCAAGGAGAAAATCTTTGATATACGTTTAGGTTTGTAATTTGTTACATTGGCTTTACCTGTTTGAGCTGTGGAAATGATGTTTACCCCATGTTCTATTCTACGTATGTCTGAGAGCGGACGGGGCTCGAACCAGCAACGTGTAGATCGTGTGTCTAATGCACTAACTGCTACGCCAGATCAGCTCGTTGAGTCAAAAGGAATCTATTCTGCTTAAATCGGAAATCCGACAAAGCTTAAGCAAGTCTATTATGATTGGCAAAGAGCGCGAGAAGTCAACAGGAATTTTGGATTGGTCCAAATTTCTAAAAACATGGTAGCTTAGATCAAAATGGGAAACATACGGGGTGATTCCGAGGTCACATGAAAGGTTTTCGAGGTGTATCGATATGATCAGAGCAGTGTCAGGGTAACAAATTTCAATCCGCTACAGCAGAAATTCCCCTACGCTCAACCCCCATTCCATGCCCTCATATATATGTTCAATATGTACAAAGTTAAACACCTGGTGGCCAAAAACAAATTAACGCATTACGCGAAATGGCAAAAACGAATGACTGAATCGACTGAATATCAATTTTTTATGAGACACTAAGGCCCAAAGGCGTCATAGTAGGCCTAAAGCATTATTTTCAGAATCAGCTTATTATTCTTAAATTTTGAGCTAAATCGTTTCCGTTAACGGGGTATCCGACTAGAGGTGGGATCGGTTAATTTTGAAGATTAACCGGTTAAACGGTTAAATTAACCGGTTAATTTTGATTAATCGGTTAAATTTTTAAAAAAAACCATACTGAACAGTCATTGTGCACCCAAAATATAGTCTGTAGGGCCCTACTGATTTTTGGCGACTCACCAACAAAAATCAATTGCAATAAGTGAAGTCTAAGTATCGCTAGTAATTTTACCACATCCGCATCTGAAAATCTGGCTCACAAAAAAGTGTCGCATCCCATAGTAGATCGCTATTACTACTTCCCTGACGCATCACCGGAAGACATAGAACACGTAGGTTCATCCGAGCTGCCTGTTTCAGCATCAATGTCAATAACATAAGGGGTTATAACATCAGAGTCCATATCAGTCTGTCAAAGTATATCGGTTAATGGAAATTAACCGATTACAATTTTTTTTACCGGTTAACCGATCCCAACTCTACCCCCAACATTCGGCCTCCGACTATTAGGAAAGGTAGGATAATAATATCTCCCTAAAGTCGGTACACATTTGTATTATATAATATTATTAAACAGTCTGGAGTGTGATTCGATGTGTAATTCGAGAAAAAACACGAGCACGAAGTGCGAG